>JAAAKQ030078892.1:0-10713 GCA_010016005.3 Zanna intricata | reverse complement strand
TATATATATATATATATATATATATGTAAGGAGCTAAGTGTTTATATATATAAAACTCTCCCTATGACAGCTAGGCTTTCAGCACTATCAGTTTGGACAGACTTGATGCTAGTTGTACAGGTTGTCTAACATGAAAAAAAAAAAAACACTTGACTAACAAAATTAATTCTCTCAGCAAATATTGGATGAATTTTTAAAAAACGTTTTGGTCTATGCTAGGTAATAATTTTAGAAACCCATGACTAATAAATACCAATGTTTAGTAATACAATAATCAGGCAATAAAAAATGTTTTCCGTATAATCAATTAATTTATTGAAAATATTTGTTCTTTTATATATTATATCTTACACTATTATTATTCAAATTTTTAAAATCCTACATTTTTAATTTAACTATTTAAACTTAGTATATATATATATTTTTTTTTATTTTTTTTTTTTTGATCGGATTAATTTAAGCAGCTCAATGTGAAACAATGTTCACTGAAGGTACACTACAATAACCAGACACAGGAAAGGAATAAAAAATTTGGGCAAAAATAGAGCCAATCTTTATTGTAAGGTGCTGAAAATCAACATGTGAGTTCGTTCTGCCTAGCATAGCCAGCCATACGAAGTATATTCATATATCCTATCTTATCTGCAAAGAATTTTTAATACTATTTAATATTTAATACTATTCATGAACATTAACAAGGAAACAGTTATTAACACTAATTATACCAAAAGGGTAATAGTCATTACTAGGTATGTGATGTACAATTTTAAGGGGCATGCTGAGCCAGGAAACAAAATAGAGGTCAGTGTAACTATAACTTAAACATCGAAAACAACAGAATATGTAAGCAAAACCATCAGAGGAAGACATTAGTTAATGATTTTGATAAATTGATATTGATATGGGTAACCCATGACTGCTATTTCATTTATATCACTGTGTATAGAGCTAAGTGGACTGAAACAGTAAACAATTTTGAACTATTACATTTATGACTCTTAACCTTCATAACGGAGTGGTAGCATCCCTCATTTTCAACCAAAGGTTTCTGAAATTGAAACTCACTCTTGTAATACTTACACATTATAAAATTTATTTGTCATCAAATAAAATAATTTAAAAAAAAGTAGGTAGCTATAATTACATATAAATCTGTAGTTAATGTAATGAATTTAATAAATAACTGTAATTAATGGCCTAAACCATACTGACTAAAAAAAAAGAATTATCAACTCTATCTATATATAATACACAAAAAACAAGTAATTAACATGAAGCTTAACAACAATTATGCATATGATGAGATTTAGCAGTTTTAAATCAAACTTGATTAACATGTTCAATGGAAATTATGGAAACAGTATTATAAATGTCAAAATATTAATTAGGATGATTTTTGCACAATGAAGATACCAACTGGTGATGTAGAATTTTACCTGGGGAATGTATCAAAATTAGCATAATATATACCTAATAAATGGTTCAATGGAGGATCAGGTATATATCATTATAGTGCCTCGGTAGTAAGAAAAGGATAATAAAGGTCTAACAAAACTCTGGCCTGATAACATTAGATACATTTACATACATTCCAACTAGTTTGGTCATCCAGTAACTGCACATATATCCTAAAACTGTGACTGTTGATTAAACATTCTTTTCCAAAAGTAATCTACAATTTTTTATTTGTCATGTACAAGTATTATCATATCTATTACATATGAATTGTATATTACACAGTAGTGTATATTATGTTTTTTATCGTCTTTTTCTATTTGTCATCCGTTTCTAGTTTCTCTTGTTCAATTTTTTTCTTTATCACTATTTTAATCTTTTCCCTCTTTATGTTCTTATAATATTCACTTTATGGTGAACAACCTATTAGGATATTATTGTCTAAAAATCCTCAAAATTATAACTAACAAATATTGTATTTTTCATCTTAAATTTCGTATTACCCAAAAAAACAATTCTAAATTATAAGAATAGGTATAAATTATGAACATAATTAACAAATAAATATTATTTTTAAAACAAAACAATTTATACAAAATATTAATGTTTTAAACATTATAACCTAATGTAATACTACCTATAAGAAATAAAACTCGGTAATCTGAAAATAAACTTTCAGATATCAAACTGAGTGAGTTGAAAACTATTTTTTATGCTATTTTGATCATGTCACTACTTAGACTGTGGACACTATTTTATGAGGATTGAATTTGTCTGCTACGCCACATAATTCACACTCTCAAATAAATATTTTCATGGGAGTTATGCAATAAGTAAATTGAATTACCTAATGATCTAAGAAATCCAAGCATTAAATCGATGTATCCCAAATATAAATGGCAAAGGATGCCTTTGTTATAGCAACTACCTCACTTTGACCAAAATATAAATTCTCTAAACTAAAAAATTGGACGTCTCCAAAAACAAACATCTACAGGGCTAAGAATTTTTCTAAAATTTGACCACTATTTGTGATTATAAGTAATGTACCTTTATTTACATCAGACTCTCACTGAACATACACAAGTACCATCCAAAAAAAAACTAAAACAAGCACTGGTTGGGAAATTCGACCATCAGTTTTATGATGCTATAAAGATCCAGGTTTAATCAAACAGAATTATTAAATTGTTTTATTCAAAATAATCAATACAAATAAATAATTTTATATCTTTTTATGTTTTTAACTTTTCTTAAGTTCAAAAATTATGTATTGTTGCCAAACGTTCTGCTTCATATAAGCGAGTGCGACGCTACCCGTTCAGATGTCAGCATGGGTTACAGTGCACCTACGCACCCGCACAAGCACCCCTCCCCCCCAAGCCAGCTGACTGCCCAACATCCCACCACAACGACACATCTTCCACCGGCAATGGCCGGTTTTTGTAAGCAGGAACGCAGTAGTGCGAGAGCATTTTTTCGCGGACCACCATCAAGAGCAGACCAAGAAGAAGATGGAAGAAATTCCCTGACCAGGCTAACATGTTACCTACCGGCGGATGCCAACATTCCTGCTGGCGCAGCAGGCTTAGCCGGCAGAGGGAACCGCTGGGAGAGAATGCCAACTTCTCGCCTCAGCTTGCCGGGCCGGCAGGTCTATCAGCAGGAGTCGGCCCAACGTAGGATCGCTCCTTGAAGACTATACTTTCATCCTCAGAACGGACAAGTCTACATTCTAAGGCTGATCACCGAATAGAAAACAAAATATGCTCGCAGAGCCTTAATGGTTTAAAGTTTCATATTTACACTAGGGCACTAGCCTGACCAGGAGAATGAAACTAAACCTTTTGTCAAGAGAACCGGCAGAAGAAGAAAATAATACAAAAGTGCGAGAGGAAGACAGGCTACACCCGAGTGAACGCGGTCAAGAAGAGAGTGAAGAAGTTCCATCTCAACTGCAAGAAGTCGCCATTTATTTTCAAGGTGCGGAGACAAGAAACCGATCCAGAGAGCCAAAGATTACGCCAGGATTCAAATTCAGCCTCGGACACCCAACTTCCTTCAGAGTGGATGAAGGCGGCATCATATGGACAGCAGGGCTTAGCACAGGGCAGTACTAAATAGGGGTGTACATTCCACCTGGCACCCGCTCGGCTGTCATACAGTTCTATCACAACGCTTCAGAAGCCGGACATCCCAGAACAACAGAGACCTGGCGAACGATCCTCAATACTACGATTGGCAGGACCTCACGAAGGACTTTTGGCAGTACGTTCGGGCAGCGCTGCGCCTGCTACAAATGAGGGCTAAACCTCCACCAGACAACAATCAACTTCAACTCAGACACCTTCAACTTATTGGAAACATGAGGAGGTTGATTTAACCGGTCCATAGAAACGAAAAAGGCAACAGGTTCCTTGACAACCGACTTGCTTTTCCGTTCGATAGAGACAAAGCCCATTACTCAAGCTGACACGGACAAAATCTTCAATTGTTTGGAAGAGGAAGTGTTTTGCAGCTAGGGCTACTCTGCAGCTTTCCTGACAGATAACGTGACTGAGCTAATACGCTGGAAGCGGAAGAAGTTGCGCATCCAAGGCGCCACGCACGGGCATATTCCATGGAGGATCATAATGAAGAGGTGAAGAAAACACTGAGGATAGCACTCTCGAGAATAAGAGAGCGCTACGAGTGATATTTGCATTAAGAAATCGAGCCAACGCCGCTACCGACAAGCCATCAAGCGAACTGCTCATTGAGACACTTAAAAAGATCCGGGGGCTGGCGGCACCTGAAAGCAGAGGAACCGCCTTAAACCACTGAGGAAAGAAAGGAGAAAGCTGCATCACACCAGGAGCAAAAAAAAAAAAAATAATAATCGTAGAAAACAAAAAACAACCGAAATTTAAGGTAGACAGAGAGTGTTCGTAAGACAGCAAGCCGGCCTTGTCCGTAATGATCTATACACAAGATTAAACACTCAATGAGAAGGACAATTATATGAAATCGATCGGAAAGGCATCCGGCCAAAGATACCAAACTCCAGACTCAAATCTGCATACCACGTCCTGACAACTGAACTATATAGGAAGACCTATCAGATCATGACTCGTATGCGCAAACCTAAATGGGGGGGATGAGTTGTCATATGTGATTCATGACGACGAGCCACAACTCTCCGACTACAGCCACGATGACGTCTCCGGAAACCAGCGATCGGACTCAACAACCCTTCTCAGGTCTACCTAGCCAAACAAACAAACGATTCTTTTCAGGGCTACCATAAAGCTCTAAATTCCTTGTGCCGTCAAAGCAATTCCGCAACTATCTAATTTCGTTTGCTATACATTTTCACATAACACTTATTTCTTTCAGAAAGATAGGCTTAAACATATTCAATAATTATTACAATGCTAGAGTATAGTATACATGTCAAACATAGAACTGAACCTAGAACAAAAGTTTATAAAATGAATTTTAATAAATATAAAAAACAAAATTAAACAAACCGCAAAAAAAATCAATCCTTTAAAATCTGATTTTCTGAAAGTATTATCAAGATACCTTTTTTACAATGAAAATATGAACTCCTATGTTTTTTTTTTTTTTTTTTTTAATTAAAACTATGGGTAGCAACACAATTACGACTGCCTGTGTGAAAAAGCCTTCGTAAGAATGGCTGTAAGTTAACAATTAGTTGGAATTTTCCAACAATTCAATATTAAATACTTATAACTATAAAAAAATATCTGCGATAAAAACATCAAGCTGAGAACTTATTTCTGGGAAGAAGATCTCAGCATTTAAAAAAGAGATTTATAAAAATGCATAATGAAAAACTAATTCAGTTAATTACAGAAGTTATACGCAACATCAATCTTCAACTTTTACTTTCTCGTCTAGAGATATAGCTGTATAAATGTAAGTATTGTAATAAGTCCAATTTGGGCAAATGCGGTTTTCACCAGAACTTGACGTTTTGATACCTAAAGAGCCCAAAAAAAACCAGATGAAAATTTTCCGGATTGTTATGTTCGTATGTGTGTTCGGTCTCACACCTTATATGTCCAGAACTGCAGGATGGATTTTCACCAAACTTGGTCAGATTACTTCTATGTACAATGATGCCATTAAACTTTCAACTTAAAAGGTCAAGAGGGTAAGGCTGTAGGGCATGGTCACCGTCAGATCTCGAGAGTTCGCCTCTTAGATCTTATTTTTTCTTAGGCGCATTTGTTAACTATTAAAAATTAATAACTGCAAAAATATTTTTTTTTAAAATCGCACTCCCACCCCAATGAATGCTATAAACTATCGGCTAACTGGGTACATTGCGCCAATAGTACCCTCTGTCACCACAAGGAGCGACAGCGCTAGTGTAGAAATGACGTACAGTTGTAGAAAAATATTATATCTAAATGCCGGCCTCCGTAGCGCGAGTGATAGCGTCTAGGCCTTTATCCGGAGATCCCGGGTTCGAATCCCGGTCTGGCAAGGCATTTTTCACACACGCTACAAATCATTCACTTCCTTCTCTGATAAAATACCCAACGTGGTTCCGGAGGTTAAAAAAAATTTCGTTATAACTTCATTATATTTAAATAAAATTATAAATATTTTAAATCAAGTTGCGTGTATATAAAAAAAAGTCGCGTAATGGGAAAGTCCAACAACTGTGTGTTTTTTTTATGTTCTAACTCTGAAAAATGCTATTGCTTATTACTTCATTCAATTAATGAAATAATAAGCATTTAAATAAAAGTAAAAGTTAAAATAAGTCAACAATAAAACAAAACCTGTGTAATATAAATCGCATGCTTATTTCCCAGCTGTTATTTTTTTCATTAATATATTACTAAACATATTTTTTAACACTTTCTGCAAAAAAAGGAAAAAAATAATTTGATGTAAGATAAATATACACACAAATCGGTAACAAATAATAATACAACTGAATAAATAAAACATTATATAATATTATTTGAAATCATTATCACAAAATACTTTAATTTGTATTGTTAATAACAAAAATAAAACAAGGTAGCTAGCTCACTTCACAAGCAAAGTTATTTATTAATTGATTTAATTCTTAAAGTTCTTTTACGTTATTTTTCTTGGAATTTAACAATGAAAGGCAGAACAAAATTAAAGCATATAGAATACATAAGTAAACATTGCAATAAAAATGTTATTTGTACATATAACAATCTAATGTAAAATTTAGAATCTACATGGAAAAGATATCAACTTCTATAATCTTTTCAAAAATTAAATCACTATATCATTTCAATACTCATTTAGTTGATACCGGCCCCCCAAAAAAATCCTAGATTTAAATTCCTACTTCCACAATTTTTTTTTTCTATTTAGCCTCCGGCACCACCGTGAAGTATTACTTCAGAGGATGAAATGAATGTACATGAACTGTAATTTTCTAAAATCACAGGCGACCAACCTTGAGATGTGTAGTTAATTGAAGCCCAATCACCAAAGAACAACGGTACTCACGATCTAGTATTTAGAAGTTTAATTTATAGAGTAGGAGCATTAGATTAAAAACAGGTGTACAAAGACAAAATTTTCCTGTCGATCAGACCAGCTTGAAAAGAACCCTAAGCGTGCCTCAATTAACATACTCTTTTATCTGTTTAGCTTACGGAAATACCGTTAAGGTATTACTTCAGAGGATGAATGAGGATGATGTGTATGAATCCGAATGAAGTGTAGTCTTGTACAATCTCAGGTCGACCACTCCTGAGAAGTGTAGTTAATTGAAACCCAACCACGAGAGAACACCGGTATCCACAATCTAGTATTCAAATCGGTATAAAAATGTTTATCTTTACTAGGATTTGAACCTTACAACTCTCGACTTCGAAATCAGCTGATTTGCGATGTCGCGGTAACCACTAGACCAATCCGGTGGGTTCAATTAACATACTAACAGTCGGGAGCCTCACTACCATTCCGACATTTGTTTATAAACAACATAAAATTTAAAAGGCATGTTTTTTTTTTCATTGTTTTGGCTTTAGGTCGTTAAATATTGATTTTACAGAGAAAATCATTCTTGTCAAAAATGTAGAGCGGAAAATTTTATACAAAAAAATCTATGGGCGCATTCCGATCAAATCAAAGGTAAACAAGCTAGCGCAATAAACAGTAGTGCTATGTATACTTCCTACGCCGAATGGATCTATGTATTCAGGTGATTTAGTAAAATCGCCCATTCTATATCGATGTAAACGTGTCGTAATCCCGTTTTTTGGTTTAACTAGTTAAAAATTGAATTTATCGATAAATTTTTCAAACACAAATTGTAGAATGGAAACTTTTACACAATAAACTTCTAGTAATATTTTCATAAAATCATAAATAAACTGAGAATGATCTGTTACATCAAAAACAAAAAAAACTCGTTTTTTATCTTAATTAAATTTTTTTTTAATTTTTAAAAATAATTAAATCGAAGATTAACACTCATAAATTACATATTTGTGGTTAACTTTACTATATTTATCACAAAAATCTGTTTTTGTTTACTTTTGTTTTGAACATTTATTTATATTACTATTTTCACTGTTTGGAGCGCACTGAAGCATTTTACAAATATTACTCACTAAACTGTCAGAAATTAAAATTTACTTAAAACTGATATTACCATCTAAAAGTAAATATATAAAATAAGTTTCTTACGAAAATAAATTCATCTAAAATGAACTTATTTTCGTACGTAGTTTCGTAGTTTTTCGTAGTTTCTTACGGTTCATCTAAAATAAGTTTGTTACGAAACTTATTATATTCATTAACAATCACTATAAGAATATATTTGCATCCTTTTTTTCTTCTTAGATTTTTGGAATTTGGTTTTTATTTGCACGCCATTGATAAACAAATTTTAAAAATTTCAAACAACATTATTCCTTTAGGTATAATTTATCGATGACATTTTGATTTTCAGTATTAACTATCGTAGATAAAAAGTAAACATACGATAATTGTTTATCGCAGGCGCATGTTGAAACGATGCCGCCGACTGACTCGTATCTCTCCCCGCATAGGTAGTATACAGCGACGCAACTATTTATTGAGCTAGCACATTTATTTTTGATCCGATCGCAATGTGCCCTTGGCCTTTTTTTGCGTAGAATTTTCAAGTTTGCCACTTAGAATGAAGAATTTTTCAGACCAAATATAAATATGGAGAAAGGAAAAGATGAAAAAAAAAAATGACAAAGAAAACCTTTAACTACAACTAAATTAAGTGAAGATTAATTGAAATTATAAAAAAAAAAAAATCTGTAATATTTATGTATATTTAATAAATTATAAACAACAATATTATTTTTGCCTTTTATTTATTTGTAAAGGCCACATCAGCCTGATGCCAAATTACAGTCGGCCTACAATGTTTTTAAGATGAGAGGAGGAGTTTTTAAGATGAAAAATGGAAATGAAGAAAAAATAGTTGCTTATCTACACGCCAGTGGACTATTAACTAGCGTATAATTATACAAAGCTGAAATTACAAATAATGAAGTCGAGTTTTATAGATTTTGAAACTTAATAATTTGATAGTCAATAATTTTCATGTTTGTTACATTAATTTTTTTCTTTTAAATATCAGGGCCCTTCACACCCTGTAAGTGTTCTTGTTCATTGTTTATGTTTGTAGCGTTTTGTTTTGCGTTTAGTGTTTTTTAAAGAAATGTTAGGGCCCTTTACACCCTAACATATGACGACCCTTACGGTGATTACTGATTTAATTATTAAAGAACGTGACGAGGGCTAATGACCATAGCAGTCGATGCCCGTATAACTAGAAAAAAAAAATGAGAGATGACTTTTGAAGAAAATTAACAACAATTTCTGATTACATTTGAATTCAGAACCTTCCATACAAAAAATTAAATTCAAAAAGTTTATTTAATGTTAACTAATACACCTAAAATAGAAATACTCTTTTCTTTTTTTTTTAACCTCCAGAACCACCGTTAAGGTATATCTTCAGAGGATGGGATGAATGAATTGTAGCGTGTGTGAAAAATACCATGCCTGACCAGGATTCGAACCCGGGACCTCCGAATGAAAGGCTGAGACGCTACCACTCAGCCACGGAGGCCGGCGATACTTTACTATATTGCTACTAACATTTTTTCCTTTTAAATTTTTATTTTGTAGACAAAATTTCATTTCATCTTATATCTTGTATAATTATATTAAAAAAAAGGGGCGAAACATAAATTTTGGCCTCAGGGCATTTAACACAAATTACTACTTCAAAAATGTTTAAATCAGCAAATGAGGTAAAGGAACTTATAATTACAATACAATGTTTTGTTTATAAGGATTAAATAAGGAAAAACCTATTTGAGTCATCTGAAATAATGAAATACAAGAATGTAGGTTTATGTGGTTCACTACACCATGTATAAATCTTTACATCAAATTCTTTTATATCGCTATCCCTCAATTTTTTTATTACATTATCACATTGCAATATTTTAATTCAAAAGGAAATTTGACATGGAAAATTAAATATTTATAATTAAAAGCAGTTTTTATAAATATTTAAAAGGATATATGTATACTACTTACAAGGTTCTTTTATCTAAAATTACTTTGATTTAATAGTGATTTAGAAACAAATACAATCCAGGAATATACACATAGCCCATCCCGTAACTTGTTTGCCGTATAAATAAAATTATTCTACAAATTAAATTTATTTTGTAAAAATAATCTGGTTTTTTTAACGATAAAGTAGAATTTTTAACTTCTGGGAAATATTGAGTAACTTTTGAATTAAGGAATGGACAAAGAAGTATTCTATTGAAACCGTGGTAGTAATTTTAACCCGCCGGGTCAGTCTAGTGGTTAAACACGTCATCGCAAGATCAGCTGATTTTCGAAGTGAGAGTTCTAAGCTTCGAGTCCTTGTAAACGCAGTTGCTTTTATATGGATTTGAATGCTATACTTCGGATACTGGTGTTCTTTGGTAGTTTGGTTTCAATTAATCACATGGCTCACGAGTTGTCGGCTTGAGTCTGGTCAAGACTAACACATTTACAGGTACATTTAAACACACCAGAATGCGAACAGAAGCCTTTTTATTTTTAAAATTTTTAGCCTCCGGAACTACTTAAGGTATTACTTCAGAGGATGAATGAGGGCGACATTTATGAATGTGAATGAAGTGTAGTCTTGTACAATCTCAGGTCGACCACTCCTGAGAAGTGTGGGTAATTGAAACCCAA
>JAAAKQ030078881.1:0-15132 GCA_010016005.3 Zanna intricata | reverse complement strand
CGTTACAAACAGCTGAGAGAAATAACACTGCAGCCAACACAATAAAATAATAATACCCTGGCACGTTTAGCTGGGTTGAAGGATAATATTACTATGTACACATGTAATTTTAGACACAGGTTACAGAATCGGCAAACGTAAGAAGTGTTTTGTCTATATATAGACTATACGCAAGCATATATGTATATGATTACGATATCCGTGTTTTCTAAATGATACATTTAAGTTTGTCTACAGATTACTACTAGTAGCGCCATCTATGTGTCAGCCTACAAACTTTTCAGCCCATCTGGTAACTCGCATACATGCTGATTTCATATTTATATCTTCTGCACTGTTTAGTGAAATTGCTTTTAATTCCATGTACATAATGATAACAAAAATTGTCTTAATTAATTTTTTTTAATAAAAACATTTATTTTTGTAAAGGTAATAATTAACTATACTAAACTTATCAATTTTTTGTTAGCAATGGGTGAAGAAACTTCTGACATAATATTCCTTAAAATGACTGTTATAATATCACTGACCTTAATATAACTATTTTAATTATATAATCTTTTGAATACTAGTGAATTATTTCTGAACAAAATAATAAACAAAGAAAAAAAAATGAAATGCACTTTATTTTAAAATGTTTACTTTACATAAACTTGTACGGCTTACATTTAAATCTATTTGTAATATTAAAAAAAAATCTGTTATCGAGACTTATTTTTATATTTACCATTAAAATGTAATGATGTAATACCAATATGATTATTCTTTTTGAATAAAATTTCTCTACATAGTATTAATGCAAGATATCGTTGTTGAAATTACACTCTATAACAAACTGCCCAGTAAAAAGATGAAGTTTAATAAAATAGTTACCACTTTTCATTTAAAATTTGTTCCAAAATATCATTTATCAGGTTTCATGTTCAAATGTAAATAATGTTTTTGGATTTTTTGGGTACGACAATAAGATCTTCAAAAATTCATATTATTATAATTTTATTAGATTAAAAAAAAAAATATGGTAGAGAGTTAAATATAAATAATCAGCTATTAACTAACTGTATAAATGACTGAACAATTGCACAAGCTGGTTAATCACCCATAATACTGCGCGTTTTTCATATTCATTTCAAGTTTTTTGAAGGTGATTAGTTTTCTTCTTTTTTTCTTTTTGTTTAACCTCCAGAACCACCGTTAAGGTATATCTTCAGAGGATGAGATGAATAAATTATAGCGTGTGTGAAAAATGCCATGCCTGACCGGGATTCGAACCCGGGACCTCCGGATGAAAGGCGGAGACGCTAACACTTGCGCCACAGATGCTGGCAAAGGTGACTAGTGATCTGTACTCTGAGAAACAAGAAAATTTTCTCTGTTTTTAAGATCACTGACATTTTTTAATAACCTTTTTTCTCACTCATTTTTAGCTACATTTCGCACTGGTTCATATGTCATTAAAGTTTAATATTACTGTACTGTTTAAATAATATTTTTAATTTATTGTAAAGTCTACTTACCTCTTCAGTAGAAAATTGATCAGGATTTTTGTGCATAGTCGACTTATCTTCAGGTACAACAATTAAATAATAATGACTAAGAGGTCCATACTCTTCTGATGCTTGTGGGAGTATGACCTGAAAATTGAAGAAATTTGATTGCAATAATTAAAATATGCATATAAACTCCTTAATATATCAATATTACATAAAATAATTCTAATTAGTGAAATGTGAAACATAATAAAATATTTATTACGCTGTGTACGTTTAATAGTATTTATGAATATAATTTTGTTTACTTTGAACCATCTTGAATTGATAATGTTTCCTTTAATCACTAAAAAGATACAATACAACTTTTTTTAATGGCAGTAGAAGCCTTAAACTGATTCTGATCCAGGGAATTCTGCCCTCAGAAATCATAATACAGTTTCTCTTTTTTTCATTTGTAATTAGTATTTTAAAACTTTGTTGACATAAATTATATATTATATCATTTACAATATATATAAATTATATAATACCATAATAACATTTTGGTTACTGCTAATTAGTAAAATGATTGTTGTAATTGAGGAGAGAGGTGGAAGAAGGGCCTAAAGGCTTCATTAGACCTTTTTTCCAGAGAATGCATTTTTGAATTCCCTGCCTTTTGTTACATATGTATACAAAATATTATTTGTATTTGCACTCCTGATGTTATTACAACAGCTGTTATGTATCTACTATAACGCCTTTCTTCAATAGAGTGAGGTTAAGTGTTTGTATTCCAGTTGAAATTCTGTTTGTATTCTAGTTATTCTGTTAACATAATTCATATATTTCCAGTCAGAGGATATTCTTAAGTCAATGAGACAAAGTTTGGATAATTCAATGTTCTGATAAAACACAAATAGCAACCAGCACATCCAAAACAGTATTTGAAACAATAGCTTTGGCTCCCTTTCATGTTCTTTGGGATCCATATATAATCTATGACTGGACAAGTAGCTTAAAACCATTTTTAAAAACATCTCCTAAAAACAAAAATGAAAATGACTTTAAAATGCAGAGCGTGTTATGATGAAATATTCAAGAAAACAGCTTTCAGTTTCTATAAGTTATCAACCAATATTTGCCCTTATTCATTCTGGAGAAGTGATGCAAATATTAATCCAATGAGAAATCTGATTTTGAAACGAATACATCAAGTGAAGATTAAAGATGGGAAGAAAAAAGTCTTGTGATCATTTTCAATATTAACCACAAGAAGATTATTAATTGATAATTTGTATTATTCTGACTAAATTTGGTATTTTTTTATTATTATTATTATATTGTTTTTAATCTTCCATTGAAATTTACTTTCTAACCAAGAGCTATTCATTGTTATCCCAAATATTTTAACGGTAATAGTTTTGAAGGTGTTCTATGGAAGAAAAGCCTAAATCTTGACTAGCTATTTTACTTATCGAGTCAGAATTACTTCATTACAAGGGTAAAGTTATTTAAAATTATCTATTTTAATTAAATATACACAATAGGTCTGAAAAGCTCCCAAATTAAATTTCTGTAGTTGATACAGTAGTTCCATCTCTTGGACAACCAAGGAACTATGTAATACGATGCCCGACAAGTGTGTGTATAAAATTTCATCATATTTCTTCACTCCAGTCTTGAGTTATATTAGGCTGCATATGTTACGTTCATGTGACTTGTGTGAGCTTGCAATATAGAACAGAGAAGCACGATAAAACTTTGTGTTCAACTTCAAAAATCTTTTGTTGAAACTTCATCTGTGATACAGCAAGTATCTGATAATGAAGCTGCATCTTGTAGAAAGGTGAAAGAGGTTTACAGGTGGTTGGTAGAGAGTCGTTGGATGATGACAGAAAAAGTAGGAGGCCATCAACAGCTGTTCACGATGAAAACATTGCAAAAGTGCGCATGCTCTGGTTCAAACAACCTCATCTTACTCTTCGGGCTGTACCCAAAGAACTAAATATAGGTAAAGATGTGATACGTACAATTCTAACAGAAAAATGAACAACAGAAAGATGTGCTTTCATTTTGTTACACACTTCTTGATCAAAGAACAGAAATAGGTGTGTCTTTCTTGCACTGAAGACTTCGTTGAAGCTGCCAGGACCAACCCAAACTTTTTACAAAAAATTGTAACTGGGGATGAAAGCTGGTGCTTCATGTACGATCTGCAAAAAAAGCCCGAATCCACTGCTTGGTTGAGTCCTGAAGCACAAAGACCGATGAAAGTCAGGCAGCAAAAATCAAGAGTGAAAATGATGATGACTGTATTCTTCAACTCAAAGGGCTGATTCATCGTGTACTTGTCCCAAGTGTTTAAACAGTGAATTCTAAATTCTATTTGGAAGTAATAAAATGCCTGATGCATTGCAGTCAAATGCGGCTCAAGAACTAGGAACCAGATAGTTGGACTCCCTTGCATGATAATGCCCTGGCACACATGGTAACAGTTTTAATAAGTTATTAGCCGTAAATTGAATTACTGTCTTATCCTACCCACTCTATTCGCCCAATTTGGTTCCAGCAAATTATTTTCTGTTCCCAAAATTCAAATTAAAGATGAAAAGCTGCTTTTTCAATGACATTACGGCCATCCAAAGTGCTCGCACCAAGCAGTTAAAGACAATTCCAAAAAATGATTTTCTAAAGCATCTGACAGACTCTACTGGTACTGCAATGAGTGTATTAACTAGAGAAGGATTCTATATAGAGGGCTGATCTGAGTAAATTTTGTTATCTTTAAATCTGTATTTTTATTTCATTTAGTTCAGGAACTTTTCAGACATAAGTAAATAATGAGAAATTTCCACAAAATATCTAGGGATCTACATTTTCAGAAACATTAAAATTTGAAATGCAATTTTAACAAAATAACATTCTTGCAGTTAGGCCCTTCTTCCATCTAACTCCTCAATTGTTACAACCATGTACTTCTAAGTTAAAAATTGTACAAGCCAAATATCAGTTATCGTTTAATATCTTTTAAATGTATAACAATGAAGAGGTTTCAAAAGCAATAGATTTATCAATTTAAGCTTTAATTTATTTTACTTGGAGTACACATTAAAAAGACAGCAGAAAGATAATCAGAAATTATGGAAATGTAATGATTATAGAATATAACAACAATTAATTGTATTTACATACTTAAGAGATAACTAAAAAATTTAAGTGAAAGAGAAATAAAGAAATTAATATCTAAATGTAGAAATACATATAATTAAATAATACAGAATCTTAGGCGTAGTGTTTTATTTATTAGCTTGCATTTTATAGTTTCATCCTTAATAATGAGTTTATTGTTTCTTTCATTATATATATATATATATATATATATTCTTTAAATTATAAAATCAAGAACTGAATCCAATAAAGTGTAAAATAAGAAAAATGAAAAAGTAACCAGTCTAAGCCAAATGAACAAGCCACCACTTTTGGATAGGGACTTTTAAGTATGATTGAATTTTAAATAGTTTTGAAAATTTAAAAGTTGAAACCTAAAAACACTTCATATTATTCTGATATAATTTTAATATTTTTATAACTCTCTATTTATCTATTAAGCCTCTGGAACTACCGTAAGGTATTACTTCAGAGAATGATGTAAATGAGGATGATGTGATTGTTTTGTACAATCTCAGGTCAACCACTCCTGAGAAGTGTGGTTAATTGAAACTCAACCACTAAAGAACACCGATATCCACGATCTAGTATTCAAATCCGTATAAAAATTTTTATCTTTACTAGGATTTGAACCTTAGAACTCTCTACTTTAAAATCAGCTGATTTGTAATGTCACGTAATCCACTAGATCAACCCCGTGGGTTAATATTTTTATAACTACATGTTTTGTTTTAGTACCTGGAAATAATTTTTTTTCAAAAAAGTAATAATTTCTGAACAGTGCAATAATAAAATGCTAAATTTCATAATCTTTATTTCTCAATTTTTTCAACTACTTGAAAAAAAAAAAAAAATCACTTTCAGTTGCATTTTTTTTAAGTATCTTTTGGAAGGATTTTACGCTGATGAAATATTTAAATAGAATTGTATTCCATCTGTTGAAAGAAAAGAATTTATTCAAATCAGTCTAATCCAGATAATCAGTATACAGAAACAAGCAAACACACATAAGTTTTCTTTTGTAGAAACCCAATTGTGATCAAAAACAATCATTAATAATAATTTAAAGTTAAATTAAAAATTTAATGATTCCAGAAAAACAATATTTTTGTGGATGTGTTTAAAGCAGCATGAACATAAGTGTACATTCACTGTTATATATTATAATAACATAATTTGCAAGCAGCACAACAGTCTCACAATAATGAACCTATTACTCCAAGAAAGACAATAATCCTTTTGTGAAAGGACATTACATTCAGACTGTCTAGATAAATAAAAACAGTACTGTTCAGTTCTACTTTAAATATTTTACAACTACTTAAATAATGAATACTCATTCACGAAGGAAGCAAATGTATCTTATTTAAAACACATAAAATTACAGTGAATACCTATTTTTAAATATTATAAAAATATTTAAATAAAAAAATTATTCACAAGGGAGTCATATATCCTCAAAATGTTACTTTGATAAAAAAAAAATCAAAAATAAAAATAAAATCAGAATTTTATACATACCTGAATTTCTTCACCATTTACAACACCATAAAAATCAGGTTTAACCATGGGTTGAGGAGCTGCCATTTGGGTTGTAACAATTATTCTAGTAGGTGGACGGTATCTGTGATCTGATGGTATGGCACTTACATTAACATTATATGTTGTAAACGGTGATAATTCATTTATAGTATGTGATCTAGCGTGAGGTTCAAGAAGTATTGTACGGCGAGGTATAATCTGCGTTTGTGTCATTCCTTGTGAATCTAAGAATTCTTTAACTGCATCAAATGATATCTATATACAAAAAAATAAAAAGTCTTAGTCTCTACCATAAAAAAATAATTGCTTCTATAAATTAATTCAGATAGTTAATAACAAACATGCAGTAAGTTTTTGGATCAATTCCTGTTTGTTCTTACATAATTCATTTATATATTATTTTACTCATATTTCATTATATTAAGTGATATTCTTCCTAAGTTAATGTTAAGAGATTAAGTTAATCCTCAAATTAATTCTACACATCATTATTACTCAAAAAATAAAAAACCTAAATGCAAAGAAATTTGAACAGAAATTTAAATAAATGTAAAAACATATTCAAATGTGAGAGAAGAGATTGAATAATGTACAGCTTGGTACAATTTAATAATTAAATAACCAAGGCTTTGTACAGCGTTGGTTATTTAATGCAGCTTTATTTTATTTAAGTCTTATATTTGTAGCTGTATCTTCTTTTGAAGTGAAAGTACACTTGTACATCAACTACATCATAGATTTGTTAGCCTATTTGTGTCGTTAATTAAAACTTAACAAAAAATAACAGCCAAGAATCAGAATTTAGGAATTAATAGAAATATATTGAATTAGTGATGTAAATTTCAGTTTGTAAGCCTTCTACACATAAATGGAAATCTACATTTAAAAGAACAAGGAAAAATATAATTTTATATTTCTATAAATTAACTTAAAGAAAAGAACTCCAGGTTCCTCCTTGAATTGTCTAGAAAACAACAACTTAACTACTGATAAGCAGTTTTCCCAAAAAATCAGGAAAATTGTATGGCATATACTCCTTATTCAAATTTTTTGAAGTGTATTTAATAAAAGTGAATAAAACACAATAATGAACATATAAACGTTGAAAACACATTAATAGAAGAAAAATAAAGGGTGCACATAAATTATTCAGAGCATTTTAGGAATTAATAAAAAAAATGAACACAGCAATGTAGCGCATTATGATTTTTTCAAAAATTAGTGTAGGTACTAGAGTTACTGATGATCTTGAATGAACACGCTGGTGCAATAAAATGACGGGGAGGATCAATAATTGAGAAATAATTACTGTCAGGAGAAAGCATTGTGTGTACTATGATTTCATGAAAGCGGATCTGTTACTACTGTTTGTAGATGCTTTTGTTTAGAGTACAGCTGTGATTCTCCAATTAATCAGTGTATTACACGTTTGTATCAGCAGTTTAAGGACACAGGAAGTGTAGTACATCAAAAAGGTGCTGGCAGACCTCCCGTTTCCAAGGAAGTTGTGGATTGATTTAGAGAAACTTTTCACAGAAGGCCAAGTAAATAGATTTGTGCAAGTTGAGAACTGGGAATATTGCAATTGACAATCACTTTTATGAATGTTATAATAACATTTTAGTCTCACTTAACCATTGTAAATGATAGTACTACTTTAAAATTATCAGTGAAAATAAACATAAAGTTATAATTTTACAAGTAATCACAATTTAAAAATTTTTTCTTGAAGTTACATCCTGAAAACAGACTCTCATTATGTAGATTAGTATTTAGATATTTTGAGAATATTAGGGAAACAGATAAAATAACTTCATTGGTCATCTTTGATATCATTAACAATCTTATTAATTTATAAAATAACATTAATTATTCCAAAAATTAATTAATTGCAGGATCGATCCAACATGTCTGTTAAAATTTCAGTACCAAAAATCTAACTGGAAAGATATGGGGTTAACTTATAAAATTCCATGCCTTTATCTTTCTAGATTACTTAAATAAATTTTTAACTATAAAGTAAAAAATAGTTCATAAAAAAAGTACAAAAAATTTAACAATATATTTCTCAATTTATCAAAATATTATTATTTATAAACATAAATAATAATTACATCATACATTCCATCATTACAAGTACATTTTAAAAAATAAATATTCTGATCATTACATCTTTATAATTTGTCCAAGAATCGTCTCTTGCCCACTCAAGACAATACAAATAAATGGTAAAAATGTGTAATAAGCAGCTATTACCTCCGTTTGTAACTATTCAAATTTTATTAAATGGTTCTCAAACTTAGATTAACAAGTTCTACTTAGAATACACATACAATTCAGGTATTCTGAATAAATTGTAATTAGCACAATGTGAACAAGACATTTTTTTTTATTATTAATTTTCTTACCAATTATTTATAAGCTTTCATTATCACAATATGAGATTCTGTTTACTATTTTTTTTGATTTTTCTGTTTTTACATTCAGATTTTTTCCTTAAATGAAAAATCAACTTCAATCTACAACATTAATTTTTTAAAATAGTTAAAATTAGACTACTAATTATGACATAAAATTTAAGTTGAACAGTACTGACTGTTTACAACAGTAATATTAACACTAATATGTCCCTGTTTGATTGAAAATTAACAATCTCTGCACTCTCAGTACTGGTATATTGTTCATAGTCCTGAGTTGAACTAACTGCAGTTAATGCTATATCTGTGAAGTAAGCGACACATGTATTTATCAATCTAACCATTATAATAATTAAAATTTGACTTGTATGATAATATTCTTACTTCATTCAATCAAAAACTTCTAATTGAAATTAAACATAAATGCAAGATCAATGTATATCAGAATATATGCTAAGTACATGAATAATGCACCATATGAGCTCAAAGATTGTGCACAGGAATATGAAACGGAAATTTTGTACTGTGTGAAAAATGCACATTTGATTTGGATACACCCGGATAACAGCCTAACATGCTACCCATTCTGCTATGGGATTCTATAAATTGAAAAGCTACAAGTTTGGTGATAAGTATCCATTATAAATAAAAATAAATTACTGTTCGTGTTCATTTTCTAAACCTAAGATTTCATGTTTAAATCTAATCTTCTTACCAGTCAGGCAATTTCATTATTGATCTCATCTTTAGTTTTACTTGTTATAAAATGAAATGGCTCAAATCAATATTCATTACACCACAAAAATGGGAAAAGGTTTTGTTTACGGAAAAATTAAATTTTTTTAGTTTATATAGAAAATATAGAAAGTAAATAAAAATTACAAATGAATAAACAAGATATTATACCCCATATTTATGTCATTTATAAACATACAAAAAATAATAGTACAATAAATATTTATTAAGTTAGGTAAAGTATTCTTATTAAAATTATTTTAATATACCTTATAATTAATAGGATTTAATCGGATCGGTGGAGACCACGACAGTGTCATACTGTGTGTACTGATATCATGTGCTCTTAAATTTAACGGTACATCTTCTGGTTTAACCTTAACAGTTACTTTTTCAGATAATCTTCCTAATCCCTGTAAAATAAAATAGAAATTTAAATTATTGAAAATACTTTAAGTAAAGTACTGATGTAATACTGCAAACATCCTATATATTTTCATTAAATAATACAAATGTAAAAATAAAGAACAATTAGTATTAAACCAATTCCATCAATTCAATAAAAGCAATTAATTAATTTTTATCAGTAAATAAATTTAATATTCATTATATTTGTTTCCACATAATCTCTTTTTTGAGTTGAATGTATGGACACTGAAAATTCAAAACAGAAAATCTGGAAGAGTTTGAAATGTAGTAAAGGAACTAAGTGGAGATAATGAACTGTTAAAAAGCAATAAATGACAGAAAATGTTAAGCAGAAGAAAAAAACCCATATCCTACTCCAAATAATTATTTTGACAATTTATCTTACAATTAAATTTCATCATATACTCTCATATTGTCAGTGTTGAACTGTAAATTTAGCTGGGATGGTTCCTAGCTTATTTAGGCTTTGGTTATAGTTACAACAAGCCATTACCCCTCGAGTGAGTTCAACATTCCTAGAGTGTCTTGTATGTGAGATTGCAAGAATCATACTTAGATGTATAGTAAATTAGTGCTTATTGGAGTTTTATCCGAATATGTAAGTTTAATTGAACATTGTAGATTTAGTTTTGACCTGTTAACTTCCATTAAAGATTAAAACAAAATTTAATGAATAAACCTTATTTTAATATCAAAACCCTGTTTATATAACATATACCGATGTTAAAAATCTTTTGGAAATAATCAAGAAAAATTTCTAATGCATAACGTGTAACGTAATAAAAGAAACTGAAAATTTGCCTATATGAAGTTTAATTTTTCAAAATTATTCCGATAAATTAAGTTATTAAATAATGAAATTGCTGAGTAATCATAGTTTTGTTAACAATGTTGGAAGAATATGTAAAGATGAAATAGAAGAGATAAGACAGGATGAACCTTATTAAATCTGATTAGAGAACAAATTTCAGAAAAGTAAAGTAATATACTTACATCTATTGATAATTAGGAGGTAACATTTATTTTCTACAAAGAAACCATCTTTTCTAGCCATTAAAATATTACATAATAGTATAGAATCAACAAAATAAAAAATTCTTTAACTGAAAAGAGTCTTACTACTTGGCCAAAATAGTTCTTTTCTTTATACCAGCTCAAAAATTATATTTTTACTCTTATAAAATATTCTGAGTATAAGTAAGATCACAAAATTGCTAATAAAGAAATTTCATTAATCCAGAATAAATTGCGAATAAATAATGTATTATATTAGAAAAAAGAATTTCAGCTTTTTAAGTATTTAGATATAGAAAAAAAAGTTACAAAATTGCATACAATTCTTTAAACATTCAGAATATTCTCTTTAAAAAAAATGTATAAAGGTATTTAATTCATTTAATCATCTAATTCAATTTTATAAAAAATATTTAATTCATTATTTTGTTAGGCAATTTAACAAGTTGCTTTTACCGTAGCATATAATTCGAGATGGTGAGAGTGAAAATAATATTTCAAAATTGTAAAAAGAGAATATTATGATAATAAACCACAACTATTGATCACAAAATACACAAAACATACTGAAATATAGATAGGTTCCACTGTAAGAAGTAGCGTTCTATTCAAAAAGAAAAGATTCCGAATGCATTTAAAAAAGCTGTCTGTAATTATTCACACCTTTTGAAATACTGCATGCATTCTAGCAAATAATAACACAATTAATGCATGTTGCATAAAAAACTTCATCAAATTAAGGCAATAATTAAACATTTGTTCATTTCTAGTTACCCAAATAACTAAGTGTAAACTTTTTCTTACACACTTATATATTATTTGAAATTTTGGAATTATTAGCTTAACTGAATCCCAAAAATCTGAAATTATTTAGATTTTACACAATACTTCTGCAAAAAGTAAACATGGAGTATAGAATAAACATCAGCTTCTACCATTAACGATTGGAGAATAAGAGATTTATTATTTAATGAACAGGATTTAAAAGAATTACTTACAGTCTTTGTGCGAGCAGCAACTGCAATTGCATATTGAGCATATTTTTCTAAACTAAGTAGATCAGCAGATTCTGTTAAACCAACTGTTTTCTGTTGCCATTCATCTAAATCTTCTACGGCAGTCATAGTATAGAATAACTGTAAAAAATTTATAAATTAAATTAAATTTTTTTACAAAAGTTTTTATATAATTTCACTGAATCAATTAAAAAAATTGATTAAATAAGAGGGCAGTAAGCAGTTTACAGAATGTAAGGAAATAAATAATACAGACTGATATTAAAGTAAACAAAGAATATTAGATATAACTGAAAATAAAAAGAAAATTTTTGATCAGTT
Organism: Zanna intricata; assembly: GCA_010016005.3. Taxonomy (NCBI): domain Eukaryota; kingdom Metazoa; phylum Arthropoda; class Insecta; order Hemiptera; family Fulgoridae; genus Zanna; species Zanna intricata. The sequence goes on along the minus strand of JAAAKQ030078881.1, from coordinate 3,015 downwards.
TTATCAAACATTTTCAATTACAAAAAATACTTCAGAGAAAAATAATTTTTAATTTAACGTAATTAACTAAATCATTATTGAAGATTGAAAAATAAATAAGTACTGAATCAAATAGAAGATATTTATGCAGCAAATTATAAAATAAATTATTGTATCCACTTAAAATTTGAAGAAAATATTCAGAGGTAAACAGGACAGATTTGGTGTATCAGTCTAGATAAAGCATATGACCAGTTTACAGAGGTTAAATATACACATTTTTCTAAACTGATGATGGACTATCAACTTGCCTTACTTCTATTTTAGGCTAATTATATTTCAATTTTGCTAGGAATGCATTAACATTGATATATGAGAAATTTTCACAACTAGATTTACTATTTTTCAATATAAATTTCAGATTTCTTTAACAGTAATTTTATTTACCCGATAGCCAATTATCTTCCCTCTGCTAGGAACAGGTTCCCACCAAACTTCAACACTTTGATCTGATGTTGCAACAGCTTTAACTCCCATAGGAGCACGTATAATATCTCTATCAGTAGTTACATTAACACGTTCACTCCATGGACCTGGGCCTGCGCTTGTATGTGCTCTGACTCTGAATACATAATCTGCATTTTCCTCAAGATTTGAGAAAACAGCCTGAAAAATATTTATATCTGTTAAGTTTTCAAGTAATTTTAAATGTATAACAGAATAGCTATATCACATAATCATAATGAAATAAATAACAGACTCGCATACTTTCAAAAGATTCAAAAAGAAGATGCTAAGAAATGAAATCCAAAGAACTATCAGATTACAGGAAGCAACACAATTAATTTGAAAGACATAAAATGGAAATTTAGACACAAGTCAGTCAAAATACAATTAAAAAACATTAAACTGGTGAAGATTAAATGACACTTCTGGTTTTACTTTAGCAGTTACTTTTTCAGATAATCTTCATAATCTCTGTAAAATAGGAGAGAAAATTAAATTATTGAAAATATTTTAAGTAAAATACTGATGTAAAACTGTAAATGTCCTATATATTTCCATTAAATAATACAAATGTAAAATAAAGAACAGGTAGTATTAAACTATGAGAGTTCAAGATAAATAAAGAATAGAGGATAAAAAAAAAATAGCCAAGACCTTAACAGAATCCAAAAAAAAAAAAGAATTGTATACCAAAGCAGAAAGACAAAACATGTTTATTTTTAATATTTGTAAATTTAAAATCATTACAATGCAAAATAAAGAAATATAAAAAAACATTATTTAAAGATTATATCTTAAATTTTATTAATACAAACGACCTAGTACATAGTACTGAGATAAGAAATATCTTATCTTATTTTTATTATGAAAGTACTTTCAAGGGATTCCACATCCTATGAAAGTTCTTTATTAAATTCTAATATTTTTATCTAAAATGGCAAACAATCTAATAAACTATAAACATTCTTTTTTTGACATTAACACAAATTTACAAAATAATAAGATGCAAGGAAGTAAATATACTAGAAAAATATTACACATACAATACAAATGAAATTTCAGTTTGATAAACCATCAAACAGTGTCTGAAAGAACATTCACAAAAATTGCAAAATAGCAACACTCATACAATAAATTAACATGCAATTTTTTTAATGATATTACAGTAATGTTATAAACATTATATCATGAGCTTGGTTTATTTAAGTATTTTTAATTTTTAACTTTTTAATAAGTAGATAATTAAATAATTCAATCAAGACTAAGGTGTGGAATCACACATAGTACTTTCATGATAAAATTAAGGTACGATATTTCTTATCTCAATATTCTGTAATATAATTTATCAGTACAGAGGAGTAATATGAAACTTAGATTAATTTCAGTATAATAATTATTTAAAAGTTGTCTCCATTACTCCAATCATCGCATCCCTGACTATTTTAAACTGAAACTGTATTTCATTTTATTGTAATTTAACAAAGCTTAACACAACAAACTAAACTAATGTGTACCATCTGAAGCTATAAATTCAACTGCAATGTGAAGTAAATAGAAAATAAAATATATACAACTTGTTTCTATTTTCCATTGAGAGGTTGAAGAAATATAAGAATATTACATTGCGTAAGGTTAACAAACAGACATCAGTCAAAGTAAGACAAGGTTATCAATCCTTGGCAGAAACTGAGGATTGCTGGAGAATACTGAAAATGAAGAAGGGATGATCAACTCATAAAGAATCACAAAACAAGAAAAACATAATCAGGATTTTTCAAAATATGGGTGTCAATCCGATCCACAATAATGTTTTTCAGAAGGTTGAATCATCTTTACCCAAGATGGATGATGCAAATTACAGATCATGTTTTTTATAGTACAAATGTATATCACAACAAACTGGTACTCTTCTAAATAATGAACATTCATCTGATGGCAAAGACTTCTTCAAGGAAAAATATTGCCTTAATTCAAAGAATTCTGAAAAAGACTGTAGTGTTTAGCTGAACAAAAATATTCTACCAGGTCCTAATAAGGTTAATCTTCAGTTAGGAATTACATATTGCCCAATTTTTATATTTATACTTTACGAAGGAATTATCCAACAGGAACTTAACACAAAGGATGCACTCACTTTGTAGGATCACATATCCTTAAATGAGCATCTGAAAATAAACATACATCTACAAAAATAAAAATGGGGAAGAAGGAGACAAGGATAAGTGGAAAAGGATGATGAAAGGGAAAAACCATCAACTGTTTCTCATTCACAAAGTAAATAGCCATAAAAATAAGTGACTAAATGCTATGCAAGAATTTACAATGCAATATAATAAACAATATCATATAGAAACTATCTATTATAATATATATATATACGAGGGTAAGTCAATTATTATCCGCAATATAGTTATAAAATTTTATTGTAATCAAATAGGAAACATACAAGTATATCATTTTTCAACATAGTCCCCTTGCTTTTCAACGCACTTGGTCCACCATTGTACAAGCTTCCTGATGCCCTCATAA
>JAAAKQ030078859.1:0-15134 GCA_010016005.3 Zanna intricata | reverse complement strand
AGGAGTGGTCGACTTGAGATTGTACAAGACTACACTTCATTCTCATTCATACACATCATCCTCATTCATCCTCTGAACTACCTTATGGTTGTTCCGCAGGCTAAACAGAAAAAAAAGAAAAAAAAAGTAAAATTATTAAAATATTCAAACCAGATTAAATTAACGATAAATCGGTCTTCTTTTGCTGAAGTTTTTTTTTTTTTTTTTTTTTTTGTTTATTACAGGGTCAGGTTCAATTTTCATAAAATTTCCAAGAGATGTTTGTTGTAGATACTACGGATCAAAACATTATTTTCGTATTGGACTTCTGCCATTATTAATTAATTATTTTGGCAAAAGCTGGTGTACGTTTATATATATATATATATATATATATACTACTAATATAAACGTTTGTCGAGTGTTTTTTTAAATTTCACTAAAAGTACACCATTCGGAAATAAAAACTGCATTTTCATATACTTTAATTGTATTGCTGGAAAAACTAATTTTATACAATTGTCAGAAACATGAAGAAATGACAAATGATAGAAAAAGAAATAGAAACTGAATCGTAATTATAATTTTTTAATAAATCACTGGATTCGCGATGCAAATTTTAAAATATTTTGATGAAACTTTTGTGGATTGGATTGTTCCTGGAAATTTGTTAATATATATATTATAAAATTGTTGTTTATAATTTACCGTATTCATCTCTCTTTATCTGTTTAGCCTCCGGAACTACCGTGAGGTATTACTTCAGAGGATGAATGAAGATGATGTGTATGAATGTGAATAAAGTGTAGTCTTGTACAATCTCAGGTTGACCACTCCTGAGAAGTGCAGTTAATTGAAACCCAACCATAAAAGAACACCGGCATCGACGATCTAGTTTTCAAATCCGTATAAAAAATTTTATCTTTACTAGGATTTGAACCTTAGAACTCTCGACTTCGAAGTCAATTGATTTGCGATGTCGCGTTAACCACTAGACCAGCCCGGTGGGTTGCCGTATTCTTCTAGTGATTTCATTAAATAAAGTATTGTAATTGGCGTTTTATTGAAATGAGATAGTTCAGTTGCTGGCCTCCGTGGCTGAGTGGTAGCGTCTCAACCTTTCATCCGGAGGTCCCGGGTTCGAGGCAAGCCATTTTTCACACACGCTACAATTCATTCATCTCATCCTCTGAAGATATACCTCAATGGTGATTCCGGAGGTTAAACAAAAACAAAAAAAATTTACTTGCATCCAAGGCCGTCACACGAAAAAGGACATGATTATAATATAGCTATGGGTTGGTTGAAGAAACAAAAAGAATGGTATTCTATACACATCGTTTGAAACGATTTAGTAATCTGAAAACTTATAAAAGAAGATCAACAATTAAATTAAGTACAGATTATAAATTGATTTTAGAAAAAAATAATGTTTTGTTTGGCTGATGAATAAAAATATATGAACATTACACTTGAAAATATTATTCATGCTAAATGAAAGTTTTCTTTATAAATTATTTACCGAAATCCTTCGCATTTCTGCTTTATTAATGAATGAACTTTCATCATCGATAACCGTACATTTAACACAAAATAAAAATTACTTCTATTTAGTTATAATTACATATAAATAGTCTTCCTTTTAATATTAGTTATTAAATGTGAACTTTGGAATTACATGATTTAACTTATTAATGCGTTAGTCTTTTTTTTTTTTTTAAATGTATTTGCGAATACCGTTTAGAATACGTATTGTACTTTTTTATTTTCCTCGGTGTATAAATTACTTGTACTACATATTACTGTAAATCAGAATAAATTAAATACAAGCAACTTTAAATTGTGGAACGACGAATAAATTAGTCGTTTGGAGATGCCAGTTAAATTAAATGTGCGCCCTTTATCCATTATAAGGTCGTTGATTACTATTGACATAGGTAACTCGTGTGTATATATATATATATTTGTGTGTGTGTGATAAGTGCAATATATAATAATCAGACGTTTAAGAAGGCTGCTCATTTTGCTTGTTCGTTAAGTTGCTTTCTAAATAATTCTATACCTAGGAAGTGCAGCTATAGGCAACACGATCGTAGAGATTTAGAGAGAAATCTTAACGTTATATATAGGTCTTTAGTTTAGCAGTGATCTTATATGTATATATATGTTCTTACATCTGTATAAACACAATGCTCGTACCTGCTGGTACAATGAGGCATTTAAAGATAAAGTATGTTAGTTACATACAGGTCACTTGTTTTACATGTTAACATTTAATAAATGAAATATTAAATGAGAAATGCCAGGTTTATTGCGATTTATGTTGTTTGTGTAAGTTAAGTACGGAGCGCGAGCGCGAATTCTTTCGCATACACTTGTATGCGATTTAATTACAGCGAAATTATTATTACATTGTGTTTTTTTTTTCCTTAATTTATTATATTATTTATCAGTAAGCGTGTTTCTAATTACTGCAATTATTATTGCATAATTACTTTTTGTACGTGCAGTTATAAATAAATAAAATTTATATTGTGTTCGGGGGATTGCTTATATATGATGATTTTTTTTTCCTTTTAACTTGTAATCGATGAACGATAGAGAAAGTAAATAAAATTGCGGGGTAGTAAATATATAATCTTTCTTAGCGAAGTAATTTATAAATAAGATGGATGGTTTGAGTAATAAAAAAATTAAAAATAATTTTAAAAAATGGGATACAGGTCCTATTCCTAACATTTTATATTCTCGAACGAGATTTCTGTCAACGATATTTGCGATATCCATAATTATACGAAATTGTATGCAGTGTAGGTAATTGTTTTTTTAAATTAGTAGATTTTTTTTTAATTAAAAATTTTTAAAAACCCACGACAAAATACCTTGAAAAATGTGAAAAAAAGTTCACATTTTAATTAAATAACTAGTTTTTTACCTTATAATCTTTTGTGACATTGTGGTATTATGTTTAAGACAATAAAACTTTAGATTTTGATTGATCCGTAGACTGAGTAACTAAGGTTTAGTCTATCATCATAGTCACGCACGAAAGTCAGTCAGAATCTTTTATTTTATTGTCTTAAAAATAATATCCCAAAATCACAGAGGATTATAAGGTAAAAATACAGTTATTCAATTATTTATGTCGTGGTTTTTTAATTATTTTTATTCTTTTAATTATTCGTTTTTAAAGGTTAGTTTTCCTGTGTCAATAGTGGAACGTTTATAGGACGATGATGATGATAATGAGAGATTAGTATACTTGACCGGCCCCACCAGGTTGGTCTTAACCGACCAACCAAGGTCCAAGGTTGGTTGGACCTTAACCTACCGAGTTGGTCTATTGGTTAATGCGACATCGCAAATCAGCTGATATCGAAGTCAAGAGTTCTAAGGTTCAAATCTTAGTAAAAATAAAAATTTTTATAAGGATTTGAATACTAGATCGTGGATACCGGTGTTCTTTGGTGGTTGGGTTTCAATTAACCGCATTTCTCAGGAGTGGTCGACCTGAAATTGTACAAGACTACACTTCATTCCATTCATACACATCATCCTCTGAAGTAATACTTGACCGGCGGGGCTTATTTAATAATCCACACAATTATGTAGCCTTACTGGAATTAGACATAGAAACAACAATCGCATTATAATATTAATTTAAAATAAAACTGCATTTTTACTTCCTTGTTCGAAGTAAAGGAAGTATTCTGATCGCTAAAATTTTCGTTTTTAGATTTCAATGGAAATAAATATTATTTACTATCCCCGAATACATTTTGACTAGTTTCGGCGTGAAGTCTGTACATATGTATCTCTCGTAACTCAAAAACGATTAGTTGTAGGATATTGAAATTTTAGATTTGGGATTTTAGATTTTAGTCTAGTTGTCTACCTCCCCTTTTTTGATTGCACGGACTGAACCAGAAGTGTACAAAAATACTCAAGATTCAAGAAAAATCTGGATTTCAGACTTTTTCTTATATCCCCTCATTGAGAGATTTACAATGATATATCATAAGTGGTACTTATCTTCATTGGTTCCAGAGTTTAGCCTAATGATATATTTGGATCTTACAAAGAAGGGGACATTGGTTCGAATCGGAAATCATCTCATTTATCTTTCTTTTTTTTAAATTTAAATATATTGATTTATTAATAATTATTAACCTCTGATTGTTAAAAACAAAATACAATAAATAATAATAAAATATGAGAAAAAAATCAGAAGTTATTAAAGAAATAAAATTTTATTTATTTTTAAAAATGTGTATATGTAATTTAATAGGCATTATTACATGTAACAAATTTGGTTAAACATATAATTATGCAATATTAATTGGAAATTATAATTTAGAATCGTATTATTTTCTCCATTTTCGTACAAGGAAATTATGTAGTGTACACATCTGATTTTTTTTCTTTAAACATACACGTATCAAGATTTACTCACACGTTTGAGGCAAATATTTTGATACCATATTTATAAAATTCGATTCAGCAGTATGAGTTAACAGTGCTACAAACTTACGTTAGAAATAACTTATGTCGACCTTTTGAATGACATAACATTTTAAAATCAAACTTTTTTGATGAACCCTTTTATACAGAGGTGTAACTTTTTTACTCTGAAAATTATCGATTGACAAATTACACTTAAAATGCAAAGCATGTAAGGTATTGTAACAGCGTAATAATTTATCGAACCAACTTGATATAACAATTATGGTATCTTTCTTTTAAATTTAGCGCGGGAATTTATAACGTCACGACCGACCGACCTATATTATTTCAACTGTACGTCAACTTTGTCAATAACCATTACCCTCCTTTCACACTCGGGTAAAAAACCGGATATATATATATATATATATATATATCTTCATCGGTATTGTTCTAATGCGACAAAACAACACAGTTTTAAAAAAGTGAACCGTCTTACAGTACCTCAGTTACGACAAATTTCAGGTTTTAAGAAATTATTTATATTGATTATATTGAAATTTAATTGGTCCATTATAACTACGAGTGTTTTTGTGACTTAGTCATCTTTGGCTCTTAAACTTTAGGTACGCTGCATAGTTTTCATTTAGAAATCTACTATAAGTGTTCGCAAATCTAATTAATGAATAGGAATTCTGATTTATTCAACCAACCCTCTCCTCCACTATTCAGACGGATAAATTTTCTATCTTCGACGTAGCGTTTTTTTTTTTTTTTTTTTACTGTCTACCCGTGCAATATAAATTTGTTTTTTAAGATTTCATTATTGATGCTTATAAATTGGGTTATTTACGTGAAAATTTTATCTGAGATAATAAAGACATTATTATGTCCTTATTTCTGTTCATATTTAAATAAATTTGTTACGGAATAAAAATCCAATTTACCTAAATTATTTTCTTCCTCTTGTTTCAATTTACTTTTACAATTTTTCCACCAGTCGATAGACACCGAGCGAGCGAGATAGTCGAGCGTGTAAAAGATTATCTGATAATTGGTAGATTAACGTGTACTGTAGATGATCCATAAATCACTGTCATCTTGTCTAGCTCCGTTTAGTTTAGTAAAACGCTAGTCGCTCTCTATCGGACGGTTCAGAATAAGACGGGGTGGTGGCCGCGTTCTTCTTTTAGTCAGGTGCACCAGAGGGAGGTAACAGCAGGGTGTACTTAAATTAGAAGTGGGCGGTGCAAAGAAGAAAGCCCTCAACAGGCATCACTCTCTCATTCAATCTCCCCTCCCATCCACTATTTCCTTTCAATCTCCCCTATGTATACGTAATCTATGTAATACGTATTATAAGAAATGATTAATTTTTGTTGCTTTTGTTACTTATTTTTGATTTAAAAATAAAAAACTGTGAAAAAAATAATGGAATTAAAAGAAAATATGTCTTGTTATAAATTATTAATGATTTTTTTCTTACCGTTCGAACTCTCATTTGCTTATTAATTATGTTCTCTGAGAAAAATAACTAAAAGTTGTAAAAGCAACGTTTTACAGTTACTTAATGTAATAAAAAGTACAGTAAGATCTCTTTGTCGATTATTAAGTTTAATTTTCTTTTTTAAAATATAATTACGTTATTTTTATTTTACTAGTGAATTTCCTTTTTTTACGGATGGGGAGGGAATTGACGGATAGATACAAGCAAGCGATCACGTTTTAGATTCGTTCAATACAGCTGCGAGCTTCTGCTGTATCCTCAGCCATATTGGAATTCCGGGCAATGCGCGCTGCAAGTGCGGTAAAAGAGGCTTGTTTCCAGCCTCCACGTCGCGTTGTTTTGAACGATCTTGTCTGTTTTCTCAAGATCAGTGGCAAAGTGAATGGAAACCTACCATCAACAATAAATTTCGTCCGGTTAAAGATACTCCTCATTCAGGACTAACCGTTAAGAGGGGTTTATTATTTGCCGTTTGCAAATAAGGTACACTAGACTCACTCGTGGATATTTGATTACTTAAACAGATGCACTCGTTTGTACTCGCTGTGATTACCAACTAACTGTACACCACATCGTTGTGGATTTTATCTGTTATGCGGCATTGCATCGCAACTTTAAAATAAAGTATGTGCTAACATGCGAATTATGCTAGGGAATAATGAAATGATGTCTTATGTTCTACGATTTTTTAGGGCGTCCGTTTACATTCAATTATTTGAATTTTCTGTAGTAAACTTCAGCTGTTTATACTATTAATTTTTATTATTTCTTTATTTAAAATATAAATATCGTTTCCGGGCGCTGATAACGCCATTTCGTTAAGTCGTTCCTCACCCAGAAAAGAAACCATTTCCTCAATTTATCATCATAAATGAGTCAAGCATTTGAAAAGAAAAAGAAAGCCTATTACAGTCTTCGAATTCGCCGATGTGGGTATTTGGGTCAGTTGTTTATTATTTAAACCCCTGTTTAATTATGGGAAATGGGAAAAGGAATTCCTTAAAGAAATTTGAATGTCTTCCGAAGGGATACCTCTTTAGTATCTCCAGTTGGTTGAAGGAAAGGAAATCAAACTATATGAAGCATATATTCGATTTGATTCGGTCCATTCTAGGTAAAAATGCCTCTTCCTCTTGAGGAACTGTTGGGTTGATGAATACGTAATATTTGGAAAAACCTCGAAGCATCCTTAAAGTAGCTTTTTCACTGTGGCGATCTGTAGAAGTTCTACTTCTTTGATTGTGGTTTGGTGGAGAAGACTGTGCATTCATTACCTTTTGCGTAACTTCGTAAAACCCGCTAAAAATATAATTCGAATAAATTCTGATTTCCTTATCCCCCTTAGTTTATATATATATATATATTTATATATATATATATTACAAGGATGTATGTATTATATTAGATATAAATATATACTTCAACGCTTATTATAATCTGTTGGTCTATATCCGAAATTTCATTTTATCCGATGTCACTATAAATGATATACTGTGTATATATATATATATATATATATATATATATATACACACACACACACACACACACACGTTTTTATGTTACTCTTCAAATTACTATTCGACTTTCGTGGACGTAATAGGATATCCTTAGGAACCCGAGGAAAATTAATGTTAAATGATGTCCTCATCTTCTAGGAATGCCTGTTATCTGTCATTCGAAAATCGAAATATTTTGGGGATTAAAAATTCATTAGGATCATGTTATTACAGAATTCGTACCTGTAGCTTAAGGTTCATTATTATTATTTCTTATTCTTAATATTACTCTGTAACTTCGGAGTACGCTGAAGAACTATTTTTGTGATTACCATTTCATGATTAACCTAACATTATCCGAGTATCTATCAACCGGGCGAATTTCGGCTACGTTGATCGAACCTTCTTCTTAAATCCAAAAAAAAAATTTTCCTAGTTAATAATTTATTCAAATGTTAGCAGTAAGTTGTACCGTATCGACCTTGTTTATTAATCCCGTAAACATTAAATTTTTACAAAAATTTAATTAACTATAATTTTTTTAAAAATTAAATGTTATCTTGTTTGTAACGTTACTTCTTAGGTGTTTTTTAATTTCGTCAAGATTTTGACAACGCGGTCTTTCATTAAGGTCAGTGAACTGTGTCTTACTGCAGTCTGTTATGAATATTGTTAATTTAACAGAGGGCGTTGTAATGTTAATGCTAGCGTTGTTATTGTTATTGTCATCGGTATCATAAACAATCAGAGAATAGATATAAACTTTGTTGTAGGCTGTCTGGGAAATGGGTCATAGGGTTTGTTTCGTAATATGAATCGCTAAAGTAGCCTATACTATACTTGTTTGTTGTTGTTTGGTTTTAGTCGAGTAATGCTGTATAAGTTTTAAATACAACCGACCGTACTACCATCTATCTGGATACGCCTCTCTTATTTAGCTTTAATCCTCTCCCATTAATGTTCATTTAGTCTGTGTTTTGTTAATCCTCTCGCATTTAGTCAGATTTGCCTAATTTGCGCCATTTGTCACTATGTCATTGCCAACAATTTAGTTGTCTTATTTTCTAATGTACTTACTTGTTTTAGACTTTATGTATAATGTGTTTTTGTGCGCGCGTGGTCTCTCTTCTTCTTTCCTTCTCTCTCTTCCTCCCCATTTTCCTTGGTTATTTAGTTATTAACATTGTATAAATTATTTTTTACCACCTATAAGCCCAGTAAGATTTTTTACTTCCGTGGCGCGAGTGGTAGCGTCTCGCTTATCATCCAGGGGTCCCTGGTTCGAATCCGGGTCAGGCATTGCATTTTTCACACACGCTACACATCATTCATCTTCATCTTCTGATGTAGTACTTCATTGTGGTTCCGGTAGTTAATAAAAAAAAAAAGGAGGTTTTTATCAAATAAATCTTTGTATGTGCAGTCCTCCTTAGAGACACATGGTTCCTGACATTTAAAAAGACATTTATGACATTAAAAAAAAATTAAAAAAATACTGATTAAGTTATTAATCAGTTATATTTTATCGTACTAATTAATTTGGAAAAACTCTCGATTTACTTCCAGTTATTGTTAATCTGTGATAAATTGAATAATTATAACTTTTCTTGTCTATTATTGTTGTTTATTGATGGAATTAGAAAAAAATTAAAACGTATGTAATTTTCTTCCTCTTTTCGGTGTTGAAACTTGGATGTCGGAAATTAACTTGTACATTATGCGGCTAAGATTCGAGATATAGATTTTCCGTTGGTTGTATTATAACATTTGCAGAAGATGTTTCATGTATAATTCTGGGAAACTAATAAATCTTATTTCTCTAAATTTATGTATAGCAGGGCGAACAAAAATTCCTTAAAGAAATATACGAGTGGATAATGACAAATAATGAGGAAAAAATCGCTGTTTTAAACGAGTTTTTGCCATCCTGTATAAATTATACATATGTAGTTAAGTTTCTAATCCGTCATTACCATTGGTTTTCTTTTCATTTTTATACAGAATTCTAACGCAATTAAATGCAAGCTTTTTTCTTTTATCTGTTTAGCCTCTGGAACTACCGTTAAGGTATTACTTCAGAGGATGAATGATGATGATGTGAAATGAAGTGTACTGTTGTATAATCTCAGGTCGACCACTCCTGAGAAATGTGGCTAATTGAAACCCAACCACCAAAGAACACCGGTTATCCACGATCTAGTATTCAAATCCTTATAAACATTTTTATCTTTACTAGGATTTGAACCTTAGAACTCTCGACTTCGAAATCAGCTGATTTGCGCGAAGGCAATCTTGCCGGCCTCCTGGTGCGAGTGGTAGCGTCTCGGCCTTCCATCTGGAGGTCCCGGATTCGAATACCGGTCAGGCATGACATTTTCACACACGCTACACATCATTCATCATCATCCTCTGATGTAATATTTAACTGTAGTTCCGGAGGTTAAAGGCAAGGTATAAGGCAAACTTTTTTATAATTTGTAAAATAAATAGATGATCATAAGTATAAAAATGTACAACATTTATAAATATTACTTTCATCATCTTCATATTCTCGTATCTTTTTTGATATTGCTAAATTTAGAATGTAGAATTTGCCTGATGACATTTTTTGCTGTAATTAATTTTTATGACAGTTGTAAGGTTATTTATTTTATTACGGAATTTGAATCCTTCTATTTTAATATAGTACTGGTGCTTAAGTTTTCCTAATAAAAATAAAAATTTATTGTTGGGCGCAATTGAAATGTTCAAATCGATAGTTAGAAACGATTTCATGCGTTCACGTGCACTTTACATGTTAAATAATGTATAGTAATTTTGTGTTCTGTAATACTTTCTTCATCTATGTAATATATATATATATATATTCGTCATGGATGTATTGATATTAATGTTGATTAATCATTTAAATTTTAAATGTATAATACCACTCCATCAACGGTATAATGTTAAATAACGTTTATAATATAGGCGTTAAATATGTTGCAATAATATGCGAGGGTTTTTTTTTTTACTGTTTTATTTGTTTATATTCTTTTTATTTTACTGTTTAATATTCATTTATGTAGTACGTTACAAGAAATTGTGAAGGACACGAATATTGAATGCACGTGCGCATATTTAAACGCACGCGCGCACACGCCGTTACTTTCAGATGACAGATGTCGCGTGAATTGTACCTCTTTGCCGTAATCATTTCTTTTCTACGTTGCCGCTATTTAGCCTGCTATTACCGTGAACGGTATCGTAACTGTATACGAGACGGCGGATCGGTATTCATAGTCGAAGAAATAATACTGTATAAGGGAGGGTCGCAAATCATAACCGCAGTCACCTTTCCGACATGCTCTCTGTTAGCCGGTCCTCTCTCCGTTCTGTAAAACAGTAAAGTTACGTACGGCTAACGGTGAATTTGTGACGAGACATCTTAAGCTGTATAATATAGTCGTTGTCGATACCCCTTCCCTCACTTCCTTCCGCTCTGCTATCGTCTTGCTCACGATGACTGGCTTTAGTTTACTTATATCAGTAAAACAATAAGATTTGCTCGAGTAACTCCCTTAAAATTGCAAAATAATACCGTTATTTGTAATCATCTATTCTACTGAGACAGTTCTTTTACTACTTTTAATGTAGTCAGTACATGCTAATAATACTTTCTTGTCTATGTAAACTGTATCTGAATGAGTTGTCATGTTTACACTTTTTTTTACGCAGATTTATTTCTTTAATTAACCCATTTATGTGTAGATAAAAAGCGTTTATTTTGCTATAACTCTAAAACGTGTTTCGCCGATTTCCATGGTAAAATTAAATAAATAAATATTGAACTTAATATAAAATCAAATATAGATCCATAAAAATAAAAAAAATTTAATTTTGAGTCAAAAAAAAAAAACATGTAAAATAAAAATTAAAGGAATTTTAGAAAAAGCTTAAATGAAAACGGGTTTTTTTCTCTTTATCTGTTTAATCTCTGGAATCACCGTAAGGTATTACTTCAGAGGATGATATGTATGAATGTGAATGAAGTGTAGTCTTGCACAATCTCAAGCCGACCACTCCTTGAGAAGTGTGTTTAATTGAAACCCAACCACCAAAGAACACCGGTATCCACGATGTAGTATTGGGTATAAGCGGGTGACACTACCAAAAGAATACATATTTATTACTTTGTTTTTTCTAAATAGAATCTTATGAGAGATATTCAAGTTCATATATAAAAAATAAAAATTAGTATCGAGGTTGTTGGAATATCTCATAATCGTTTTTTGAGAAGAGCAATAATTAAAGACTGATCCATCTCAAAATAAAAAAATTCTGACAAACTTTCGAAGTCTCAAAGCGGGCACGTTTATATATGCATCTTTTAACGTTTAGGAGACTTAATTAAATTCAGTATTTAAGCCAAAAATGTACCATAGAAGAGATCTATCTATCTTCTAGGTTAAATTCAATTCGTGGTACTAAGATTGGAGAATCTTCAGGACAATATCGTTTGAATACAAAATCATTTAAAAAGGTTGTAGCAAAAAAAAAAAATGGTATCTCAAAAACTACTGCAGGTAATTAAAAGGAGTATATTTATATTTAATTCACCAACTCAAAAAGTTTTTTTTTACATACCTTAAAATGTTTCAGTATGAGCTCCGTTGGTCGTTCTGCAAACATCCAGCCCATAATCTACTTCTGCTCAGGTCCGCTCGACCCTACTAATGCAACGGTTAGGGAAACTTTTATTAAGAGCGCGTCGAACGCCTAAGATAAAATTTGCGGGCGCGCTACCCTGTTGAAAATTACAGCAAAGTTACTTTCTTATTCAATTTGATTAACTTGCGGGAAATTTGTAGCACGTCTGAATAAAGATTCCTGCGCTCTCAATGAACGTTTCCTTAATCGTTGAATCGGTAGAACTAGCTGGTCCTATGCTTTGACCTCCGAGAAGCCCAGATTTGACAGCCCTAAACTTGTTTCTATGAGAATACCTTAAAAATATTGTCTACAGTGAAAAAATCAGGGAAATTGTATATCCCTGATTTAGTATTAATTTATAAAATTTAGCCAAATAAGATTTTAATTATTGAAATATTTGGATCTTACAAAGGAAAGCACATCGGTTTGATCAGATTTCTTATCCTTTTTTTTTAACTTTTTAAAATTAAATATATTGATTTATTAATATTCATTAATCTCTGATTGCAAAAAATTTGTTTGATAAAAAAAAAAAAGGAAAAATATCAAAAGATATTAATGAAATAAATTTTATGTTCTTTACATTTCAAAAGAATGTTATATGTAATTTAATAGGCGTACAAGGAAGTCATGTGCTGTCCAAATCAGATATTTTAACTTCACTTTTTTTTCAATCTCCGGGACAACCGTTAAGTATTGGTTTAGAGGAAAAGATGAATGATAATTTTTGTAGCGCGTGAACGTGCCATGCCGGATCGGGATTCGAACCCGGGACCTCCGGATGAAAGGTTGAGACGCTACCACTTTTAACGTCACATTTGTTTATTATTAATATTGTAAGTGAAGTTAAAACAATTTATATTTTTGATTTGCTTATCGGTTTAGCATTTTTATAAATTAAAACGAAATTCATTTCCTCGGACCAATAAATAAATCTATATATATGTCATCCAATTGTTTTTTCAGAAAATAGAATGATTTAGAGAAGAAATTGATCCAAAAATGTTTACATCATCTGAAAAAAGTAAACAAGAGTTCATGATACAATCTGGCAAGTCGTTAATCATTATTAGAAAGTAACCGACAAAAGAGGGTTGCATAACTTCCCAGGCTTCGTCCTTGATAGATTATTATTTCACATATGCTCAGAATACGGGTAGGGTTACTCACAAGATTTTACCCACTTGTCTGTAAGGAAGTATAAGTTAAAACAATTAAGATCACTTTCATAGAAATAATGCGGGTTAATGGTAATTTGGTTTATATTAAACAAGCAAAATCTGATAAATAATTATTTTTACATAACTGCCGTTACCTCCTTACCGGATCGGGACCAAATTTTAAGAAGTTAGAACTTAACGAGACGAATAGTTTGCCAATGTTTCATGAGATTTTAACAATTCGTTTGTAAATATATAACAAAAAACTAGAACAAGCTAATTTTACCCCCTCCTAAAACGGATTTTTAAAAACTTTCAATACAGCAGATTACTCATACAGTATTACCATTTTACCGAATGATAAGTATCTACGATGCCCCGTTAAAAAATTGAATATTTAAATGCGGTAAATATTTCAACCCTTACTTGCTTGAGTTCAAATTTCAGCTTTTTACTTAAGAATCCGACGTGTCCCTAATAGAATCATCGGCTTTTATAATTTCATAACTATTCAGCTTTTAATCCGTTTTGATCGAGCAAATTACTGTTTGAAAGATGGAACTCTGGAGTTTCATTGTCCAACAAGACAATGCGGTAAAGCCCATCAAGGCTACGAACGGGGGGGAGGGGGAAGCCACCGGAACGTCACAAAGTGGGTGTCTTCTCCTACGGGGGTTGGAACGTCCAGCAGGAAGAAGCTTCACCTCAATGGAGTATGTACTTTCGAGAATTTTTGACGATAGGATTCTTCAACGATGGATCGCCCCTACGGAACCTAACGATTCAACTTTACATCGCTGGCCTCCAAGATTGCCAGACCATACCGTGTGCGATATTTACTTGTGGGGTTTTGTAAAAGATTCCGTCTTTGCGCCTTCCCTTCCGGCTGTAGCTGTCAAATCGCGGAACCGCATAACAGCAATGAGTAGAGAAACTCTTTCTGAGGTGCGGGAAAAATCCGATTAACGTGTGGGCGTATGACGGTATAAGAACAAACGAGTAAAGCCGGATTTTGTATTTACTCAAATACTCACATGCCACGGTGACTTCAGGTCAAAATTACATAGATTTGGCCTTGTTGAAGACGACCTATGTGCGGTACGTGGACCGCCGGAAACAGCAGAGTACGTTGTATAAATTCCTCAGGGAGCAAGTGATGCGAGAACTTGGGAATTTTGGAATGCAACTAAATATATCCAGCGTTTTTTATAAGATCCGGTCAAAGCTATAAGCTATTAATCAAATTCTTTCATTATATTTTGCTGTTGCGGCGTCAGTTATTCAATGATCATTTGCCAATGCTCACCGATCTATAATGACGAAACAAAATGTCATCGAAACGAAACAAATGATAGCTATCTCTATCAAAATTTGTATCATTCTAACAAAAAACTCTCTATTTAAAAATTAAGTTTAATTTAGTATCATTTTGAAAATCTGAGTTTGTTCGTTTCTGTACGAGAAAGATTTAATCATAATTTAGATTACATAACAGCTTAAATATCTTCGTCTAAATAAATAAACTTTTTAATTAAGATTGACAAAATACAGTTAAATATAATACAATTAAGTTAGGCAAAATAGGTGATTCAACGGATGTTATCCCAGGTTTTACAAAGAATTGATTTCTTTTTTTAGGCTTTTATACATGGCTGTTAATTGTAATAAAGATTTCAAACAGTTAAGTAAGAGAGTACAAAATTACTTTAATGTATTTACGAGGGTAAGTCAATATTTATCCGCAATTTAGTTATATTTTTGTTTTTGTTGGTAGTACTGTCGTTTTGCGTCGATGACGCATGCTTTGATTATTTTTTGTTATGTCTATGCAAGTTTCAAGCTGCTAGGTTAGTT
>JAAAKQ030078848.1:2226-13313 GCA_010016005.3 Zanna intricata | reverse complement strand
TATATATATATATGTATGTATAATATACATCCATTCTATTTTACCGATTACCAATAATAATAGATGAAATATCTTATTATTGGTAATCGGTAACATAGAGCAATGTATATATATATATATATATATATATATATATATAAGTTCATTAGAAAAACAATGATTACAATATTTTATGAATGAAACGAAATTTCAGTTAGATTGCAATAATTTAAAAAGGTTTAATCCATTTTATATTTAATTTTTCTATTTGTTATGTATAGCTAGAACAATATAGCTCTGTAGCAGAGTATTTTTTTATAACCCCAATATTTTAGTGATAATCCAATAAAAATGTTGAACCAAATAATCATTATGATTACTTATTTGTTTCTATTTGTTGAAAAAAGGAAATACCTCTAAAACAACCCTTCACCTTCCCACCCCCCCAATTAAGTACAGCGTTGTTTCATGGATTTTATGGGAATTATAGGTTATAAATCATTATTTAGTAATAAGAATTACAAATAAATACTTTTTCTACAAAATTTAAATTTTAAAATCTTTGTCAGTTTTACTTAACAATTGTTTTTTATTTATTTAAATAACATTAATCATTAGATATTTCTTCAGAGTGCGGCAAAGATAAATATTTAAAACTTTAGTTTTGTAGCTGTACTAAATTATGAGCTTTAAGGATTGCAGAAACTTTAGGTTGGAAATTTAAAAAGTAATAAATTTCAGAAAATGATCGTATACAGACAGATAAACACAGGATACCAGTTTCTTATTGTTATTATTATTATTATTGTTTTTATAAACGTACAGTAAAAATCCTTATTGTTACAAATTCTTTTATGAGTTACGTTCATGTTACATATTGTCTGCACATGTACTCGTTTTACGTCAATAGAAAGCAAATCCATTCATAAAGTAAATTATGCTGACTGTTTTCCTTACTTTTTTTTATTAGCACATAAAAATATGTATAATTTCAAAGGTCAAAAAACCAACTTGGTTTTTATAAGATTTTTGTATTGTCTAATTTTCTGGTGGTTGTTGTGTAATTTATTTTTTTAGGGCTTTTTTTTTGTTTCGATTCGTGGTTATTTTCCTCGTTATCATTATTATAGGTAAATGTATCTATGTTGAAGAAGTTATTTACCTGAGGTTTAAATTATATGTATACATTTTTTTTTTTTTTCATTATTTTTAGGTTTTTTAATTTTATTTATTATTATGAGTTTTGAGTAATTTTTTTTTTTACACCTTTTTAAATCTACTATATTTTTAAAAAGGTTTATTATGAATTAGGCAAACTTTTCCTTATTGTCGTAGGTAAGCTCTCATCAGATAGAAGCAACCAAAAATTGCACAACTATTTTAATTAAATCATTTGATTGAGAAAAGGTATAGATGACCAAATAAAAAAATGTTCAGGAATTGAAAATACTACTTAAAAAAAAAATGTTATTTTCTATTACAAAATGCATTTATATGATCCGCATAACTCTTTCAATTTGGAATGGAAAAAATTTCATATAGTATTGGAACTTTATTTAATAGATTTATTATTTTCTAAACTTTGTTGAATATATGTCCTTTTTTTTAATATAGCAAATATAGTTTAAAACAAAAATTATATTTTTCCTTATGAAAAAAAAATTAAATGAACAAGAAAAACTAGTAAAGCCATGTTTTACAATTAAATGAAGCAAATGTTATATTCGTAAACAATTTACTCCTTATTAGTCTTTAACAGTTTCCTCTTGGCTAGTTGACCATTTTAGAAAGTCTTTGTAGAAGGATTTGAACCCAACCAAACATGGTTTTAATTTCGTGAGGTCATTAATTTTCTTAAAATTATTTGGTACCTTACCATTTGGGTGAAGCGGTTGCAAGAGGTTGGCTGGTGGTGTTGGCTGATGGTCCCTTTTTATCAAATTAAAAGGGTTGTTTTGTTACACCATTATCTATAAATTCTCTTACTGTTATTACATCCGTTACAGTCATGTTAAAATACTCTGCAAGAAGATATTTTAAAGTACAACTTGACTCCGGAAGGAAGACACCCTACATGTGACGAATCTGGCGGCATCCCATCCCCGCCGTAGCTATCTCTTAGGGGCTTTATCGGAGATCATATTCAAAAGCTACAGTCTTTTGTTCTTAGGAATTCCCTTGCCTGTAGTTTCCACAGATACACCTAATTTTTTATTATTTTCAATCTACCAAGTCTTCTAACAAAAAATGTTACTTGTATCAATGATTTTATATATAAATTTATTTTTATGGTTGCTTCTCAAAATAAGTTCATTGCATTGTTCTGAAGTATAAACTCGTTCAACTTTTCTCACACTGCATTTCACTAGACCGAAGTTCCAGTCACACGGTAAAAATGTATGTCCGCTAGTGTGAAAATAATGGATAATTTTTTCCAAAAATTCTGTATCAGTTAGACTGCACAGGTGGCTCTATAAATGGTATGATCCCGATTTTTTCCATTACAAGAATCGGAAAACACTACTAATTTTTTTATGTATTTTGAAATATCTTTGATCAAATAATCCTTCAACATATTACAAACTTATCAGGGGATTTTTCCCTGGGGTTTTTTTCATTAGGGCACGTCCTTCATGATTATATATATGAAACCACAGTTTACACTTCAAGGATACAGAAAACGTAGAACCATAGCTGCCAAAAATAGAAAACATCTTGAATTTGAATATTGGGAATTGGCAGATTCCCACTTTTTTCCACATAATGAAAAGAAATACCGATTTAAAACTGTCAGTATTTTTTGAATACTCCTACGGTTTTTCGTAAAATTTGCTTGTACATGTCTTATTCACAATTAGCTCTACAGCTGCAATTCTCTTTGTATTACCGTTGAGTCTTATTTCTCAGTTTCGACTTAAACTTTTACATTTACCAGATGACAACCACATTTTAAATCATAATTTTCATGAAAGTATATCCTATAAAAATAATGTAGCCTTTATATTCAGGATGTTTATTCAAAAACATACGAAACATTATTTTCAAATTTAGACATGCATTTAAATAGTACTTTTCACTATTACCATAATGGGTATTTTTTGTATGATAGGAACTTACTCTATGTGACCAAAAATCTTTTGGCAAATATCCACAGCGATAGCATTTCTACTTTTACTTTTTTCCACGTTTGTGTTGATGTAATATTTTATACTAAAAGTTTATATAACCTAACAGCATGTTTTTTCCGATATGCTAGATACAGAAATGAAAGCTTCATTTCAGAATAAAATCCTTTCGACTTTATAATTTACAAAGTATTTAAAAGAGTGATTTCTTTTATTGGGCATGGAACCAGTACTGGAGTCGGCTTGTTTCAGAATCAGGCCTAGGCTTATCAGATTAACGTCTCTATTAAAGCTTCAGTTCTTTCAATTTAGCCTTGCGAAAAATAGTCTTGGCCGTCTATAAATACGTATTGAGCGTTTTATACAGTTTTACACATTTTAGGGACCAGCTTCCTCCCTCAAATTACTTGTTTAACAGGTAATGTTATAGCTATTTGTTAAAAAAATAGCTGAAACATACCTGTACTTGACTGTTATCATGTACCTGATTACAGCTACTTGTTTAACACCTTCGAAGTGGAAGTTTTTCAGATTTAAATCCTAATAAAAGTTAAACACGGATTTATATTCTTGGATACCGGTGTACATTGGTGGTTAGTTAACCACATATCTCACGAATGGTCGGTTTGAAACTTTAAAAGCCTACAGTTCATTAAAATTTCATACATATCATCCTCATCTCATTGTGCTGAGGAAGAGGGTTTTTTATTGTTTACTAGCTGAACAGATTGCAACTTACACCCATTAAAAAAAAATAAAAACAAATCATATTATTTCCTATTTATGAAGGCTATATCCATTTCCTGGCTGAAGAATCGCCCTTTATAAATCACATTGTTTTCTTTTCTCTCTTCATTCATAACAAAAATAATTTATTTATTATTTCCTTAGATGAATTAAAATAATTTAATAAATATTTACTAAAATGTTGGGTGTTTCCGTAGTCGGTTTTAGAGACATAATTTACTGTATTTTAAAGAGATATAACTAACTATATGTTAGCGTTAAATTTAGATTATCTGGTACTTTAATATAAAAATATCCTAGATTTAAAAACTAATAGCTAATTTAGTAAATGGAGAACTATAAAGAAATGTCGGTTTGAAGTCTACAGACAACTGCTTGCTGAGAAAATGTTTACGTATTTAAAAATATTAAGAAGCTGTTTAAATATTTTTATTTCCTTACTTAGTATTATTTTATATATTTCATTTCACTTCTTTAGTATATTAGAATTTCTGATTTCCCATATTTCCTAAATTATTTTTTAATCACTTATTAAACATTTCCTGTTTTCTCGAAGCTCTATTAATCATTGCACTCTACTATAGATTAATAAATTATATTTTGTTAAATCGATTATTTGCGATTTCCATTTGCAACCTTGAATTTGACCTTGTATCTCAGAATTGACCAACCGATTTTCTTCAACTTTTACTGAAATATTTTTATGTATTTAAGCGGTTGAGGGGATATCACGAAAACCAAATTTTGATATTCTTCAAGGCATTTTAAAGAAAACTTTATTAGATCAAACTTGTTACCTTCAATGCATATATAAATAATCCAAAAAAGTTTTTCAAAAATCAACCCCCATCTTCAAACTGAAATATATGTTTTTTGTTCTTTTGTTTCATTTCTCCTTGGTTTAAATATTATTTTAAAACGTTTTACATTTTTTTTCATTTTTCTTTCAAATCTACTTTTTTTAATTATAAACCCCGGGCTTAAAATCCAGAAAAAGATTTCCCATTGAAAATTCTGTGCAAGGTATTTTATGAACTGACTGGCATAGCTAGGAAAGTCATCCAATTGTTTCCTGCTTTTTTTTAATAAGTCACGCTTAATCGAAAAGTTTGTAATAAAAAGTATGTGAATTTTCTCTATTCAATTACTAAATCGTTATTGTGTGTTTATCCATTACGTATTATTCAAGTGTATAAGCCTGGTTTTTTTTTGTTTTTGTCTACATAAAATATTAATAAGTAAATCTTGATATTTTCTGATCGGGCGTATATAAAATGATTAGCAAATTTTGCTGGGAAAAGGGCTTTCAATTACTCATTGTATCTTTGTTTAAATAAAAGTATCTTATGAAATATATATATTAAAAAATACACAATGATGATGTACTTTTATGCACAATTCAAATCATACACACTTTCGACCATATTTTTAATACGTGACTGCCTAATAAAAATGTTATAAAAAAAAAGCCAAGAGTAACATCAGTTAATGCTAGTGGAAATATGAGTACAACGGTATCAGTCACTGAAGATCAATAGGATCTACTGTCAGTAGGTTTAAATCATTTCACGAAGTATCGTCAAGGTCTATGAAGATCTTCATCCATAGAGCGTACGAAAAAGTCTTGTACATACATACTCATAAATATGCATATAAACATGACCTGGTGCAGTAGCGATTCCCAAATTCTTTATAAACCCCCTAAAACTTAATATAGATTACAATAAAGCCAACAAAAATCGGTAAATTCAAAAGTTGTACGTAAACTCACCGTATACTTAACTAATGGTAAATAAATAATCATACTGCAAATTAGCAACTTCAAACAAAATATTAAGTAAGACACAAAACATTATATGTTTAGAAATCAAAAATTTGTTTTTAAACATATAACTTGTAACTTCAGATAATATTTTTTATGTCAAAATAAATGTTTTTCTCATTTTATTTACTTCCAAATTCCAAGGAGTAATTTTTATGAAAACTTTACTCATCAAAATAGTTTTTTAATCGAGTAAAAATATAAAAAGGGTTAATTAAAGGAAAACTTAACCTCAGACAACTTTCGTTTTTTTTTCATGGATGAAGAACTTTTTCATCCATCCCTTGTCATAAAAGCGATGAAAAAAATTAGAAGAGTTTTTGCGTGTTTTTTTTTTTTTTTATTTTTACATCATATAATAAGAAATAAGTTAAATTCAGTTTAATGCAAATAAATTAGATTAATTTCTTTTTCTGTCTGTTCATTAAATTTGAATTATTTTCTTATAACAAGTATTATAAGAAACAAAAATATTCAAAAGAAAATAAACTTTTTCAAATTTTAATTCATTATGTTAGTAAATCAATCATAATAATATTATCTTTACCGAAATCATATAATTTACGTCAAAAGTGAATGTGTACAGCTATAGGTGTAATGTTAGATATTTAAAAAAAATTGCGGTTAAGGTTATAACAATCCTCAAAAAAAAAAATGGTTATTTGACATTTAAAAGTAATGTTGCTTCGAGGTGTTAAAATAATCATAATCATAATCTGCAAATTTTTTTTATATAAGTTAATTTGTATTAAATTAACTATTTATAAAGTTTAAGTTTATAAGTTATATAAATTAAATTAACTATTTATAAGTTATATTAGCTAATTTAGTTTATATAATATTATATTAGTTATAAATATTTAAATTTAATAAATTTAAATATTTATAACTAATATAAATTATCTCCGTTAGTAAAAATATTAACGCATAATAAATTATTTCAAACCGATTTAATTTTTCCCTATTGTAAGAATTTATTATTATTTTACTTGATCTAATTAACTAACAATTAATCTATCTGTTATATTTATAAGAATATCTGTTACATTTACGTATTTTAAAATTATTGTTAACAATATAACTTAAAATTAGAAATTATTAAATTTGATTTGCCCTAAACTAGGGCCTTCAGCAATCGGTAATGGTTACATTATAGAAACAGTTCTGAAAAATAATTTAGGATTTACAAAGGTAAAAAGACGAAAAAAATTATTAAAGGTATTTAAATTTTAAGTAAATATTATAGTTATGTAATTTTAAAATAAAATATTAACTAGCTTTAAACACATACACTATTTGTAAGTGATAAATATTTAGAAAACCATCTCAATCATCGGTTAACATGGCCGAAAGCACATTTTATTCAAGCAGAAACAAATGCACATCATATTTAAAAAGACATATTAGCATCCCGTCGCGGCTTCGCCCGTGCTGTTTGGTTACTTGCATTTCTCGTCGTGGTAAATTTTTTTATATTTTATATTTTTTAGTCAAGTAAAAACCGTACATCGTCAAATCCCTTAAAAAATGTAATTAAAAAATACTCGGAAATGGTTTTTATATATTACTCTGAAGAGTCTTTTCAGGCCGAAAACTATTGAATATCTCGTTTAGTATAGTCGGAAATGGTGAAAATTTGCAATCGTTGTTCAAAATCTTTTTACCTTTCATCACCTCTTTCAAGCTTGAATATCGGGAGAGCTAGAAAGTTTAAATATTAAGAAGACATACACAAAAAATCAAGTTGATACCTTCATTCGTTACCGAGAAATTAAAGAAATATTAAATTCTATTATTACTCATTTTAACCTTATAAACTCGGAATTTCAAAAAATCCTTTCTTATTGTACACTTACACAATAAGAAGAACGTGAATACAAATTTTCATCAATTTATCTTCAGTAGTTGTTTACTGGGCGTTAATTACGAAATAGTCGCGACATTGATTTATATATATATGTAGATTAGCTCCTCATCACAGCCTCGCCTGCGCTTTATGATTATTTGCATTTCACGTCACGTTCAGTTTTTTCATTTTACGTTTTTTTGTCAAGAAACCAGAAACACGTGCAGCCAGTTGCACCATCAGCCATGGTCACAGAGACTCCGTTTGGTTCAAACTCCGTTTGAATTTTGAAAATAGGAAATTGGTTGCGAAGATATAGTAACATTTCCGAATAATTGTGTTAGATCGAGAGTGTATCAGATGCATACAAAAGTTAGCCTTCAGCCTACTAACAAATACCCCGGTTTGAATTTTGAAAGAAATTTTGTTTATATTTATATAAGGTTTCAGAGTTATTATAAGAGCACCCTCATTGAACCTCCCAAAACAACGCCCCAGGGTCACCCCATTTGTTACCAGTCGGTAGTGATGATTGGTCTAGCCTCTCAAGAGGTGCTCGCATACCTCATCACTCTAGCCTCGCACGCAGTCCTCACGGGCAGCTATTATTGTTAAGAAGAACTTTTTTTAATTTCTTTAATATTATTTCATTTGACGTAAATTTAATTCTATTATTTTTTCTAATATTATTCATTCGATTGATTCGAATCATTCAGTTCAAACATAGTTCACACAGTGAGAGACTCATAGTTCAGAGTTCATTAAAGTTTGTGCTACAACCGGCGAATCTTCCACTACTACATATAAATATGTATATATATATATATATATATTAATTATATTTAGAGATTTTTCTAGATGAAATATATCTAGAAACCTTCTCAGTTATGTCAAGAAACATGGGTAAAATTTAGTTGCTATTGATGAGTGGTTTTTTCATTTATCCAGAACAACCAAAAACCTTCTTTCTCTCTATAAAATAGTATAGACATAGATAGGTTGGTTAATTTGAAAGAAATCAAGATTAATTATAAACAAACTAAAACTGACTCCAACAGTAGCCGAGCGGTAGCGTCTCTGCTTTTCATCCGGAGGTTCCGGGTTCGAATCCCGATCAGGCATGGCACTTTTCACACACGCTACAATTCGTTCATCTCATCCTCTGAAGATATAACCTAACGGTGATTCCAGATCAAAAAAAAAAAACTGACTCGGTTTTGAAAACTTTTTGTACGGAGCTTACTTGAGGAAAGTTCAAAGCATTTTGAATATCGCGAGAGATAGGAAAGAAAAATCTCAAGGAAACTCCACTGATCTCCGTTGTGGAATGGTAGTCACGGCCTTTCATCTGGAGGTCTCGGGTTCGAAATCTGGTCAGGCAAGGCATTTTTCATACGCTTGAAAAATTCCATTTCCATATCCCGCTCACAAGCTTCAAATTTATTTGGTGATATCATCAAGAAGTAAAAGAAAATGCTGTGGATTCCCTGGTTTATCAGCAACAAGTTATAATACACTAAGATCCTATGGCTCCTTGTAGCCAAGCTGTATTGTTGAGTATAAAAGAATATATGAAAAAGGAGAACTCTACGATCATCCAGATTGTTTATATCTCAAACTTTCTATTGCAGACTAAAATTTATTCACACTTCTGGTAAATCGATATCCATCTTTTTTCTTCTTCATCTCGGTCCTATTCGTTTGATCTCAATCTTCTTATAGCACTTTTTGTTGCTTTTTATAATATAAGTCATGGGATGTAATTTTTTCTGAAGACTGAAACTGTTTATTATAATTGCCGTCAATTGAGATATGAGTATTACGTTCTTTAACATACACAAATTCTTTTATTTTTATGTGATTAACTTATCAATTAAATACATCAATACTTATACATACATATGTGTATGTATGTATATACATATATATATATATATATATATATAATAAAATTTTAATTTTAATAAATATATATATATATATATATTTAGATATAATTCAAAAATACGTAGAGAAAAATTCCTTAAAGTCTTATTTTTGTATTCGATTTCTAAAGCTTTGTGGCTTGTTATATAAAAAACCCAGTGATTTGATTCAAACAATCTTTCAACTCATATGTTTTTATTTATTTATGTATTTTAATCTAAAAAAAAATTATTAATAATTTTTTTTTTCTTTTTCAATAGATCTGTTTAGGTTTTGATCTTTATAATTCTAGATAAAAAAGAAAATAAATAAAAATTCAAGAAGAATTTTTTAATTCAATTAAAAAATTACAATTTTGTTTTAAGTTTGTAAGTTTTAAGTTTAAGTTTGATTATGCTGTTAAATTTAGATTTCCTTTTTCTTATAAAGCCAACATATTTTTTGTTCCAAAATTCTCCTTAAAAAAAGAAAATATTATTTGTTTTGTCATGATTTAATGTAAAAAACGCTGTCTTAATGACGTAGGATATCTTAAATTAATTTACATTATAAAAAACTAAAATAAATCCAAATTTAATCTTACCTCACAGCTTATACTATTTCTTTTAATGAGTCATAAAGTTAAGGAAGGTGATTGCATTTTTAAGGATAGATTTTTTTTTACATAAAATTAAATGTAAATTATATGACATGCAGAAAATACAAACATTTTAAAATTCATAAAAATATAAGTAATACTTTAATTTTATTTCACGTTTTTTATTTTTAAATCAATTTTCCTATTTTACGATCAATCATTAAAAAATTATTTTTAATCAGAGCCTGACTAGCCGTTTTTTCACTCAATAATTTTAATTAAAGTAAATTATAAATTGTGCATAAGCTTACATTTAACATTTCATATGGTGAATCATCAAGAGTAAGCCTATATAGTTATCATATTTCAATCAAAACCCGCTTGAATAAATCCAACTGTTTTCGTCAAGGTAAAAGAAAAAAACAATCACTCTTTAGATTATTTTCTTAGTCACCTATCTAGATAGTGCTTTTAAAATATTTTCAATTCTTAAGTTTTTATTTATATAGCTCATAAAAATCAATTTTTTTTTTTTTTACCAATTACACCAAACAATTTTAATTAAAGAATATTTTCGCTCTTATTTATTTAGTTATGTTTAATTTCACACTTATAAAGTTAAATTTAAATATGCTCACTGGTTTATGATGATTCATTGTCGTAAGTATTTTTTATTGCCTTTTTTAAAATAAATAAAATTTTAAGTTGGATTTTCCTATTTATATTAATCGTACACTAGACCCACATGAAGGTATGAAATTCACGTATAAATATTGTTTCTAACTAAGTTGTCAGACCAAAAGCCGGTTTGAACTTCAGATGTTATATAAATCTTCTTATACTCTTATCTTGTTATATAAAGCATGTATTACCTATATTACAAGGTGTATTTGAGTTAAAATTACTTTCCCTTCAAAAGCAATCTTAATTACAAATTATTGATAACAAAATAGAGTACGAACAAACTGATGCAAATCTACGATATATTAACAAATCTTTCAATGCATATTATGATAAATAAAACTAACTGAATCATTCGATTGTATATATATATATATATATATA
>JAAAKQ030078804.1:0-12972 GCA_010016005.3 Zanna intricata | reverse complement strand
AAAAAAAAAAAAAATCCTTTAGATTATACATGTAACACATAAATACAGAGAAAATTTCATGTAAAATTATTGTACTAGTATGAAAACAGTAGTAGAGTATTTGAAGCTTTAGACTTTTGTTTTCTTTGTGAAAAAAGTAATAAGAAGTATTTAGGAAGAATGAATATTGATAGTTTTTTTTTAATACAGATTTTGCTTAAATTAACTGCAAGATAAAATAAAGAGCAACATCACAATTCTTTTGTTAATTAATATAATTGTACCAAGAAAGAATATTTTTACATTCGTGGAGGTTTATGGCTTTTATCCAAAATTATAATGAACTATGTGTTTTCTTTATTTCCAGTTAGAAGGGATGCATCAGTCCAAAGTACAGTACTGCAATAGAGCTCATATTGTAATATTTCTTCGTTCTTACTGTGTTTGCATATACTACGTTTTTAATATAAAAATTTGGGATTCTCTGTTTATAGTTATTAGTCTATTTTATCTTGTAAGGTATTTCCTTATGGCTTGATTTACTACAAATTCATTTTTATTCTTGCTCTTAAAAATTTTACTTAAGTCCGATATCTCTCTCTCTCTCTTGTGTATCTGTCTTCAGATAGGTATCAGCTAGACTTCCTCCATTTCACTCGGTCCTGAGCTTCCTCTTTCAATTGTTGGTATACCTTTCCTTCCTTTACATCGGTCAGCATCCCAGTTCTTATTTCTTCTCAGGACCCTTCATGTTAAGTATCAGTCCAGTCAGACTAGGGATACCTCAAGGGGTCTTTAATGTGTTGGTTTCCCGTTCCCTTCCGTATTCTATGCCATTGACCATTGCAGGTTCATTCACCTTTAGAGGTGGTTTCCCAACTCTAGGATAATAGGGAGCCCTAGCCCTCTACCCTCCAAGGAGGCGTTGGCACTTGATACAGGGGGTACCACTTATACCGGTGGTCACTCGGTCGCTATTTCCTTGTTAGTGATAACAGGCGATACCATGTGAAAGTAAGGTTGACATTTGAATAGGAGAGGCTATATGTTGTGAGTCACTAAAATCCGATATAATGTGGCGTAAATAGGAATACACCAGTAAATAATTGGTTCCTATCTTGTTTGTTTCAGCAGTAATGTTAGAGTACGACTGTTATTTTTTATTAAATAAATAATAACTAGTATAATAATTTATAGATTTCTTATCACCTTGGCAAATTTACGCATCGTCAGGAATTTTTAATGTTATAAATGAAATATCTATAATAAATAAATTCACTTTTAATCTTTAAAAAGAAAAGTAAAAATTAAATATTGCTTGGTAATAAATATAAATCTATATAGTTGACATAGTAAAATAAATAATTTTAAAAAAATGTTAATGAAATAACTGAAAGCAAATAGTTACTCAAGCTGCTAATTGCATTTTTGAATATTACATTAAAAAAAATCTTAAGAATTCCTTTAAAAGACATGATTATATTTTTACTGATAGTTAATTATTATTTGTTAATAGAAATTTTTCAAAATCTGTATTAATATATAAAGTTTATAATTTAACGATTTACTGTACTGTAATACGTACATTTGTTTTGATCTGATTTCACTTTATTTTAAATTCTGGTTTTTGTTCTGATTATTTGAAATTCTGTTGATCAAAACAATTAATTAACATAGCTCCTCTGTATGTTATAATAACGATTATAAAATCTTTCAAAATTACAACTTTACTGTTTTTTCAATTACAGCATTCATTGTAGGAATGATTTTTATTTATATTTATCCTTTTATGACTAGGGAGTTTGTTTTGTTTACTCATAAAAAAGTAATTTTTTTTATTGAATATATTTACATTTTATTCAATTTTGTGACTTTGTTAAGAATTAGTTAATTTTATATGTTTTCTATTTTTTTTTTGGGTGCTTAAAATGAGATTGGGCTATTTAACTTTTTCAGAGTTTTTCATAGATTAACAAACGGTAATCGGTTAAAAATTTATTTGAAAATAAAAATATATAATTTTTATCAAAATTATTTTGGTAATTAGTTCAGCAAAAATGACATCCTAGCAGCAGAATATAATTATTTTTAAAATTAATTTCTGCTTTTAACAGAAATTTTTCTTCAGTGTTTAATACTTTTATTGGTATCTCTGCTTTATTCCTCTATATATAAATAAAATAAGCAGTTATGATATTAATTGCAATGTCTGATTAAAACATTTCCCACTAATTTCTTTTATCTTTGTTTCAAATTTGTTAATACTGATTGCATCATAATATCTTCTCCACTTGTCTTTCAATTTCCTTCTCTTTGGATACAAGATCTATCTGTTAATATCTATTGCATTTCATGTTGGGTCACCACAAATTTGGATGAAATTAATTATACATTTAAGCTGAGAATTAATAGCTACATCAGAAAGTTTTAAATAGGGTGTTTATTGGTTGTTTGTTTTTCTTTTTTCTACCACTTTGTCTTATATTAGGAGGTGCTATACCAGCTACCAGCTAAAGATAAATCCTTTAAATTTGTGTTGGTTTTAGACTACCAGTTATAATGCACTGTATCATTCAGAGCTACATAGACATGATTCACAATATTATGAATCATAATTTTGATTTTTTTTTTTTTTCATCTTTGTTTATCAGCATAAAATAGTATTAGCTTTATTTTATGAGTTCTTAAGAGAATATTAACCATTACATTAGACCTTTTTGAAATTGTCCTTTAATTATTAAGATTATAATAATGATGGCTGTATTCAATAATCTTCTATTTACTTCTCATTTTTAAATATTCATAGCTGTTTGTAAAGTTAATAAAACTCTGTTATTAGATTTTTTCTCATCATATTTCATTATATTCCAAGATTTTATATTTTATATTATTAATTAAAGTGTCTCAAATCATTTGTCAATTGTAATTTCTGCTTATTTCCATTATATAATAATATATATGCAACATTTTAATAATTTTTTAGTTTTATTTTAATAATATTTTAAAGAAGTAAGAATTGTAAATTTGTGATTTGTTCTCCCATGCACATATATGTAAATCAAGGTCAATGAATTAAATCTGCCCAAAGCAGTAAATCATGATAGTTGTCAAACAAATAAATGAGGATGCATTTTAGTTTTATTTAATATTTGAGAAATATTTTTAAATATATATATTTCATATAATCCATTACTGCATTGTTTTGATTTTCTGTTAATATACAAAAAAACAAAAACAATTTTTTAAAAATTGCAAGATAAATGATGCAAAATGTTATTTCCAAATATTACACAATATTTTATTGATTTACAAAATTTTCTTTTGTTATCATATGTTTGTGTGAACAGTGGATTCATAAAAAAAATGTACTAGTTAGCTTGAAGCAATTACTTCTAGATATTTACAATTAATTAACTTGTCTCAGAATAGATACAGACTACACTGCTTGCAATAAAATATTTTTTTGAGGATGCACTATGAACTAAGCTTATATATGTTGTCATAATCAGTCATATGGTAGATTTATTTGTTTGTATTTAGTTCTCTGTATACTAACACAATATGCACTTTGTTTCACATTTTTGACATAAGAGTGCCATTAATATTGACTATCTGTAATATAATTTTTTTTTTTCTTTATAGTTAAGTTATATATGAAAATTCATAAATAATAGTAACGGATAAATTTGTGCTTGATGTAGATAGAAGAAATTGGCGATATTCTATAATCAACGTGATCGAAAAGATATGGGTATTTTTTCATTTTTGTAAAGATTAAGTGTTATTTATCTCAAAATATAATGGTTTTTAGGTCTAAAATCAGATGTTTCGATTTATAATTTTTTTTTTTTTTTTTAACTTTATACAGCCTACAATTTAATGTATTAAACAAAACAAAAATTCATATAAATATAATCCATTTTTCTTAATGAGCAATTATAATAAGGGATTTTTGTTGAATCGTTATAAAAACCCTCCTGTGACAATTCAGGTTGTGTTATTACCAATTTCGAAAAGGTTTTAAAAAATGCAGATTCAAAAATGCAGGTTCATTAAAACTCTTTGGATTAATTTTTAATTATTCTTTCTAAAAATAATTGTTTCATAATTAGGTGCTAGAGCTGATTCTTTGTTAGATAGTTTTTTTCAAGATAGTTGTTGAGATGAGCAAAAATTTTGCAAAAGGAAGTTTATGTCTGTTAAAAGGAGGCATTTTGGTTTCTGGAGGAAAAGTAATTTTTTTTAACGTAAGTTTGAGTCAGACAGTACAAGATTGTTTTTGTTAATAATGTACTGATTCTGTTCTGGATAAAAAGATATGCTGATCTCCAGGTAGGTAGAATAGATGTTTGATAACTTGAGAGACCTTGGATTACTTATTTTATTTATTCAGTTGTAATTTTGTTTTATTTATTCATCTTTGAGTTGATTTATTATCTAAGTCCATCCTATTCCTTAAATAGCTCAGCCTAAATTTAGATGCTTATCAAGTAAAGCTTGGCTTCCTTATTTTCTATTAAGTTGTGCATAAGTTGTTATACCTTCACTGTTTTCAAGTTCACTCAAAAATTATTAAAATCTTATGTTTTGTTAAATTTTCTAATTTTAATAATGGCAGATTTTTTATAAATTATATTTTTTTTATTTATCAGACCCCTCAGTTTTAATTGATCTTATTATATTAAATAATTTTAACTGCAGGGAAAATTAGAACCAGTTATACATGGTAGTAATCATAACACATCCTTTTTTACCACCATCCTGACCCCATAGGGGACGACAATACCATATGGTGGGTTGCAGTCTCCACACCACCCCCTCTGTACCTAGACCTTATGGGCTTTACCAGAGGTCATCTTCAAAACCTTGGCAAAAGGCATCTCTCAGCCTTGTTCTTGCCTCAGTCAGGATGCCACTGATTCGAATGTTACATGTGATATTCCCATCAGTGTACTACTATTCCTAAAAAACAACAAAACAAATCTTGTATTAGTTTCAAACAAGACTGAGTAAAGAAAATTATGAAAAGAACTGAAATCTACTACCTACCCCAAGGTAAAAGAAGTGAGTTCAACAACACACAATTACAATAAAACAAAAGAAGAACACGGGAAAACCATGTGGACCCTGAATAACTCCCCCCCAATCCTTTCTTTTTCCAAATGAAATTCTCGACTATTATCCATTCAGCCAATTAACACAGAGATCCAGCACCAACCTGATAATATCGAGCTGACGTATTCTCCGTGCACATCAACTCAAACTTTGAATAAATGACAGAATATGATGTACCAATTTTCTACATTGTGAACACATTCCTGAGTGCATCAGACTGCACC
Source organism: Zanna intricata (assembly GCA_010016005.3). Lineage (NCBI taxonomy): Eukaryota > Metazoa > Arthropoda > Insecta > Hemiptera > Fulgoridae > Zanna > Zanna intricata. Next base: position 7,654 of record JAAAKQ030078804.1, on the reverse strand, counting down.
TCTGCTCCCAGAAAGTGCCGTGCCAAAAAAGATATTGCATCACGTATTTATTCAGATGTACCCAATATGTGCCTGCAAACTAACAATATCAGGAAACAGGCCATGCATATAATCTCTACCCTCTGCCACAAAACATTACCATGTTATTCTCTTTCCCGAACTTTGACATAATGTTGCCACTCTGATGTAATCAATTCTGTCAATTTCATCTCCGCAATCACCAAATTGTCATTAGTGAAATCATACAGTAGCCACCCATTACCATTAAAAGTATAAGGCATTAAGCCCTCAACAATATGCCCTGATAGCTTTTAAACTTTAGCCTATCTGCCCAAACAGGTACTACATATAACATAGTTGCTATAATTGCCTTGTAAACACCCTTATATAGGATAGAATTAAAATAAAAATTAAGATCCCAATGAGGATTGACCACATGCTGAATACCAAAGAAGGCATTACAGGCTTTCTCCACGACATATCGAAGGTGCTTCTTGAATTGCATCTTCTCACCGAGAAACATCCCAAGGTATTTTTGAGCTTTTATTTTCATTTTGTGCACTGGCCTGGCATTGAAACAAGAAACTTTCACCTCACTGCTAAATGGCCTTTGAGGAGCATCATAGTGGTCTTCTCCAATCTGAAAGCCATCTTATGTTGATGACCCCTTAGCTCAAGTATACCGAGAGCCTGAGCGGCTTAGAATTTAACCTCCCTCCATGAGCATCCTTCAACTAGCAGAAGCTCATCATTAGCATCAGCAACAATGCGTCACCTACTGGGCAACCCCAGCCACAGAAAAGAATCGAATTTCACAACCCACAACAAATGTAAGCTCCAACCTACTGAGTTCACTCATAATGTTGGTTAGCTCAGTTGATTCTATCACACTCCTTTCTGGTCTTGTTTTTTTTTTTTTTTTTTATTTATTGAAGAAAAAAAAGGGTTAAGTCTATGTTCCGTGAATGAAAATAGTTGTAAAAACTAGAAATTACTGTTTTAAGTGGCTATAAGATCAGGTAACAATTTTATTGTAAGTTTTTTTCAATTCATTGTAATATTTTTATAACATTAGAAACATGTGTAATACATCTGGTTTAACTGTTTAAAACAAAAAGTGATTGCTTAAGGTTGAATTTCAAAATAAAATCACACTATAAAATAATCTCAGATCTGCGTGTGATGAAATCAATTTCATTGGTTTTATTTTACTTTCTTTTTTTTTTTTTATATAAATAAAGTGAAAAATGTTTAATATTATTATCATTGTAATTTTGATAACATTTTGTTCTAAAATCAGTTAAACAAAAATGTTATTTAATAAAATTATTGACAATAAAGTGCTTTTAGTATAATTAAGAAATTAAATAAATAAAAAATATGTATGTAAAGTTTACTTAACATTTTGTATGTTTGTTTTTGTAGTAATCACATGCATTCATTATAAATGTTGTAAATGAAAGCATGTTGTCATATATATATAAAATATTATTTATCTGTAGGGATGTGTGAACCGTTTGTATATTATAAATTCTGTACAGATTAATTATTATTTTATGCATTTCTAAATAGTTTTTACCTTCTATATTTATTTTTATAGCTGAAGTTTTAATGTTAATGTAGTTGTATAAGTATTAAATGTTGTTGGTAATTTGTATTTTAATGTTGATATAAAATATATATATATATGTAATGTATATTATGATAAATAATGTTATTGGTTCGGTGTTGTTTTGTATAATTGATTTTTTTTTTTTAAATCTGTTATTTAGTGTATGGTAACTGAAGATAATCTGTGCGTATAGATTCTATTAAGATCGTATTCATGTAGAAATTAAAAATCTTGATTTTGTTTGTATACATCTGTGGTTTTTAATCGCTTATAATTTTAAGTTTGCTTCGTTGAAAAAAAAAAAATTTGCAATAATCATTGATTTGCTCTCATTCTTTGTTGATATTTTAAAACAAAGCTGTTTTGATAATGTTCTTTAATTAATAATGATATTCCAGAAGTCTTTTTTAATTATCTTTGTCTAATCTCCAGGTCAAAAAAACAGCTGCTTTATTTGTTTTGTATAATAATTGTGTATACATTATATAGCTCTGGTTGGTTACCTCTAAGGATTGACAATATTATTAATCTGGTTAGTCTCTTTAACTGTTATTCGTTTTTACTACTCTAATACTAATCAGGATAGATTTCAGATTACTTATGTAATTCATATAAATGCGGTTATAGGTTGGTAGATCTGGTAACTAAAACAGATAATATTCACTATCAGTTAGAAGGAAAAGATGTATGTAGTATCCTTATCATAATTCGAGTCTTCGATTATCTTTTGCATCTTTTTGTCTAATCCAGGTCCAAAAAATAGCTGCTTTATTTGTTTGTATAATAATTGTATACACATTATATAGCTCTGGTTACCTCCATGGATTTACATTGCTATTAATCCAGCTTAGTCTCTTAACTGTTGTTCGTTTTCACTACTCTAATACTAATTAGGATAGTTTTCAGATTACTTAATGTAATTCATATAAATGTGATTACAGGTTGGTAGATAATATTCACTATCTGTCTGAAGGAAACTTATATGCAGTATCCATATCGTAATACGAGTATCATTATTGAAAATTTTTCCGTTAAATTGTTTTAAGCATATTAATTTGAAATTATTTTCTTTAGAAAAGTACTGTTGTTATTTTTATGTTGGTAGTATTGATTTTAGTAGAACTTTTTTTATTATTAATTTACATCACAAAAATTTAATATATATTATATGTGAGGTGCTGAGAAACATAATGATGTAAGTCATAAAATGTGAGTTTTACGTATATTATTAAAAAAACTGGGAATTTTTTTTAAAAGTAATTAAATGTTGTTTAAAGGCTTAGAAAATGATTAAAATATATTAATTCTTTGTGAAATATGTCAAAAAAAAGTAATAAATGTGTAAATGAGATTTCAAATAATTAAGGTTGACTTCATCATTAAGTTTCTAAGTATTTACTTGGAAGAAATAATGAGTTATAGTTATGTTAAACTTACAACAACTTTTTATTATTTAATTTTTTTTTATATTATTTAATATCAAGTAAGTTTTTATTTATTTCCATACGAAAAATATTTATAATAAAACAGACATTAAAATGTACATCATCAAAGAAAAATATTCTTCTTCTTCTTCCTTCTCATCATAAATTGGATTTTTTAGTATTCCTAACATCTTTGAAGAAAAAATGTTGAATTGATCGAATAACTTTAATAATTATAAAATATCTAATTTTTTACAGACAGTTCATCATACACAAGCTGTTTAGACTTTTCTTCTGTAATGATTCCCTAACTCTTTGGCCAAATCCTCCTTGTTGGATTTAATATTCAACTTACTGAAGGGCACTCCTTCATCCAGTTTGTATTTTTACGTAATTGAAAATGGCTTTCCTTTTTTTTGTAATAGAGCCATTATATCTTCAACCAAATTACATTGTATGTGTTTTTATTCAACATTCTTCTCGTGATATATGCTGGCATTTTTAAAATGATTAGCGTTCGTGAAATCATTCAAATTTATTTTCACAAAACTAAAATTTTTATCATCTAGCTATCTCTTTATTCAGTCATATGGAAAATATATTATTTTGTACTTAGAAGCATACTGAATAAGACAAGTCAGAGTTATTAGAAAGATTCAATTGACTAAGTATTATAAATTTGATACCTACATCTAATACAATTACTTATTTAAGTTTGTTTCTTCTTCTTCCTATTTTACTTTCAATAAGTAAACGTTTCAATCGTCTTCAAATATACATGTACCCTAATTAACAACATTATTTACACTGAAATTGTAATGGTGAATATTTTATTTTAAGCTAACTTGAGGTCTTTCTGCTTTTGCCAAATTTAAAAAAGATGTTTATGCTCTAAATCAGCTTCTTTTCTGAATTTTCTGTTACATTCACTGAGATTTTGTATTTGTCACACGGCTTGGAAGCATCTTTCAGAAAATATGAAAGTGTATATTAAATTCAGTGTTGAAGAAAAGTATAGAAATACTCCTTTATAAGAATTAATCTGTATTTTATCATACCATTTTTTATATTTATAAATGTATATTTTCTTTATGTATAGCTCAGAATTAAGATCTTAACTATCTGGGTTACGCTGGTATAACTGCTCCAAAACGCAGAGAAAAGCCATTTTTATATTATGCTTTACAATTTTTTTTTTTGTGTTATTCCTAAATTTGAGAGTCATCTTTCTATCACTTTTAAAAAACGTGTCAATAAATAATTTCTACACGCACAAATACACATTGCTACTGCTTTTTAAATGTAAATTTTTTAAATATTTTTACTCTACTTTCTTCCATACAAACCGTTTTGTTTAATGGATGCTTGATGTACAAGACCACATAAATATGCATTTTGTCTGAAGAAAACTTGCAATATTTTTTTCATGCCTTTCATTTTGATGTAATACTTTTTTTTAAATACTTGCAGTCATTATTATGGAATATCTGATGTTCTATAGACTTCCTCTTAATATAGGTTACCAGAGTTGCTCACATCTTACCGAATCTTTAAAGGAGTATTCTAATTTTATTCTAAAACATTTTGTTTTGCTATTTAAAATTTTTTATTTTTATTCTGAATTTTTTTGTGTGAACTTCTGCACCTTCTTCATTAGTATCTGAAATAATAAAATCTCTCATAAATAAATTATACAAAAGGTTCGTATGATTAATTTTCGTAGTAATGACCTTTTTGTAGTACAATACACTTGTATTGCTTTGAATAGTATTAGTTTAACTGACAATATTACAGTAACATGAATGTATTAAAAATACTTATTTCTTACTCTACTGTGATACTAAATCATTTTGTAATTTTTGTTAACTCTATTCTTGACAAATGGTGTTTGTCAAGACGAAAAATGAAGTTAGCCCACTGGGCTGGTCTAGTGGTTAACACGACATCGCAGATCAGCTAATTTCGAAGTCCAAGAGTTCTAAGATTAAAATCTTAGTAAAGGTTACTTTTATACAGATTTGAATACTAGATCGTGGTGGATACCGGTGTACTTTGGTAGTTGGGTTTCAACTAATCACACTTCTCAGGAGTGGTCAACCTGAGATTGTACAAGACTACAGTTTATTCACATTCATACATATCCTTATTCATCCTCTAAAGTAATACCTTACGGTAGTTCCAGAGGTTAAACAGAAAAAGAGAGAGGAAATTGAAGTTATAATTGTCAGACATTCAAAACTGTTGACTTACATCACTATGATTTGTATGTGGATAAGTTATTTTTAAAATAAGATGATTTTTTTTTACATCCCATCTCACCTATTTAGAGCTACAGAATTATTATTTTTTTTTTTAAATCTATGTGATGTTATTGTCAAGTATAAAGTGAAGTGCATTAGTTAATTTTTCATCTCTTTTTACTTGAAGTATATTCACTTATCAGTTTTTTCTTTTCCATATTGGCCTTTCTGTACCTTTTATCCTATAACAGCAGCCTTTTTCATTTATTATCCATATTTAAATATCATGGTTTTGTAAAGAAAAAGAAAAATTAAAGACCTTTGAAACTTTCATTATCATTAGCATCTTGTAGAACGATAATCTATTTCATTGTAAGAGAATATTGTCAAAAGAACAGTTAAATAGTGCAAGACATTTTATTATTTACTTACAACATTAAAAGTCAGCTAGTACAGTTTAAGATGTAATGGTTGATTTTTTTTCTCTCTCTAATAATATAACTAGAAAAAAGCCGGACCTATGGCTTACCGCCAAAATGTTGTATGAGTTATGTTTTTATCAACTATAACTAAATAACTTTCATGGATTTAATGTACTAACAAAAACTTTTACATTGAAAAATGTTTTAAAATCCTGAATATTTTTAGTTGTTTCTTGAGTTATGATTTTTTAACACAGTTTTAGCCCCAATGTTTTCCTTTTTTTACCCTAAAACGTAAATATAATTTTATATAAATCGTTCATATAAAGAAGTATAAATCGTTTGTGCACTGTGCGCAGCTACCGTGCCCACCATGTAGTCTGCTCTCTGCCAATAGTAGCTAAAATAAAAATGTGAGCATGTACATCAAACAAACAAATTCACACACCATTTTTTATAGGAAAGAAATGAAACAAAAATACACCATTTTGGATATTAGTCAAACCATAACCATTTATAATCAACCAAAAAAATAGCAACATGAATTCTGTATATTAAAAAGAGCAATTAGGATAGAAACTATGCAGTGCAATAATTATGATAGAGGAAGCATTACACAAAAAACATATACTGTATTAAACCAATTTTAAGACTACTGATTATATGACGCACCCTAAATATTTAAAGCTAGAAATAAAAAATACCTAAATTAAGTATTATCACACCTTTCATATTCAGAGTATAACTCCAAGGCATATCAAAGAATACAGGAGTTTCGTCTGCATTACCAATATGCCTAAAATCGTAAATAGATTTCTTTCGCAACTGAATTACTTTTTTTTTAATGAATTATTTTTTTTTATGTGGCGTTGAAAATTCAATAATTTCTTTCAAAATCCGAAGCAAGTTTTTGACAAATAGACGTTTGACGCTTTAATAATAAGCCAACACGTCGCATGAATTGTTCACACTAACCTCTTGTTGCTTTAAAGTTTCCATCCATCCCTAATGTTTTAAAACTTTATAGTGTTCTGAATTGAATTTTTCCTCTTGTAATTAACAATCCTTTTGCACGTCCTTCAACAACAAATTGTAAAACAGTTTCATCTATTTCTGGACAGGAAAACAAAGCATTGCGATTATTTCTCCAATGGCGAATATTCACTTCATTAATGTCAAATTTACATCCTGCTGCTCTATTTCCATGCTCTTCAGCATAAACAATAACTTTTTGTTTAAAACCAGCATCAAACAAACAAATTCACACACCATTTTTTATAGGAAAAAAAATGAAAAAAAAAATACACCATTTTGGATATTAGTCAAACCATAACCATTTATAATATATTCAACAAAAAAAAATAGCAACATGAATTCTGTATATTAAAAAGAGCAATTAGGATAGAAACTATGCAGTGCAATAATTATGATAGAGGAAGCATTACACAAAAAACATATACTATTGTATCTTTTTTGATGATATTATAAATAATAAGGATATTTTTAAATTATAAATAATAATTTAAAACGTATTTAACCGTAATCGACTGTTATCACACAGTAATTGCAAGTCTACTGCATTTATCAGGTGTTTATATATTGTTATATCTAGCAGTCGTCAACCCCCTCCATCGAATAAAAGACACATCACAAATACAGACGCATAAAAACATTTAAAAATGTGCGTCTTATATTCGGTGTAATACGGTATGTATCTTGACATGAGTCCTATATTTTTTGAGAAGTATAAAGCAGTTGTGAACAGGTAGAATTCACGTGAGCAGTTTTCTTTTGTTTAATATGACAAAAAATTAATGTTCTCTATAATATGTGATGTAGGAAGATGTTTGTCCCCTTCTCACACCGAGAATGTGAAATAACATACTTACGGTTCGGTTCAGTATCAATAGTCTTACAGGATCATTACTCTTTATACCTCTGTAACTTTCTGATTTT
>JAAAKQ030078781.1:0-33811 GCA_010016005.3 Zanna intricata | reverse complement strand
TGGGTTTCAATTAACCACACTTCTCAGGAGTGGTCGACCTGAGATTGTACAAGACTACACTTCATTCACATTCATCAAATACACATTCATATTCATCCTCTGAAGTAATACCTTACGGTAGTTCCGGAGGCTAAACAGATAAAGAGAGAGAGAGTTTATATAACATAATAATAATGGCAGAATGTATAATTTCTGAAAATTATAGAATCATTATGTTAATGTTTTGAAGATGGAATTTCTCAAAACATTTTTAACTAGATGATGATCTTAAACATCTATCGTGATACATGTTGTACAAATTTCAATAAATTTTTACACGAAGACTTGTATACAAGTACACGTCAATACTGATGTTTCACATCTACGTCGAACGTAAAATTTCTAAATATGTCCCGATCACACAGAGAGCTGATGCAGTCTCTGCTATTGTTATAAGTTCTGGTTAAAAAAAAAAAAAAAAAATAGGTAATACTGAGTTTTTTTTTAGTAATTGTAGACTTATTTAATTAAATTATTATTTCTTAATGATGAACATCATTTCATAATTTCTTGAGAATGAATTAGTCGGATTTCGAAGAATTTCTTGATCTAGTTGCAGATCCAGATAAATAAAAATGGTGCCGGGAAACATTGACCGGGCCCTTGTTATCAGTGATTATCGTTCAGTCTGTATGTGATTTTACGATTTCAAATTAAAATTTTAATTTCTCTACACCTTTCCTGGACATACTATGATTAAATAAATTTTGCTTGCATACATATTTTTTATACGTACTTATTTAATTTTTTTATCTCAATCTCAGAGACTTTTTTATCACTTAATTTGAATCTAACATCAATTGATTAGGAGGTAGCATTCTTTTCAGTACATCAAATATATCCGTTCTACTCGTATTTATAAAAGATTATTTTATTATGTATAGAATGTTGTAAAGACCCGTGTAATATTTATATAATTTCTTGTTCTTACGCCAGTAAATGACTTCACTTGTAAAAAAATTAACTGGTAAAATAAATACGTATTAAAAATGAAAACGAAATCGTTTGATTAAATAATACGTTGAATAACCGTAAATAGATTTAGTTGTTGAAATAAAAAATTCACATGTTTTTTTATATTAAGTGATTGGATGGAAATTGGTTATATTGTGTATTAAATTGCTTCATATTTTTTAATAAATGTGTACATAAATTAATTTAAAAAAAGATCTATTTATTATTTGTATTTTATCGAATATATATTCGTATCAGTTCGTTGAACTAACATAAAAGTATTAATTACTATAATAAAATTCAGTTTTTTAACAACAATAAAAAAAATTAAAATATCTGTGGCGTTTTCCGTTTTTACATTTTCAGGAAACTCAAAATTAAATATACTGTTACCTTCGTGCTCCTGACGACTGTGTAATGGCCGAAAGAATTACATAACTGTTAATATTTTTGTAATTATATCCGATAGCAATTGACTTTTGTTATCGTTACCTTATTGTTTTCGTGGTTGCTTAGCAACTGAGCTGTTTAGGTAAAATTAGTAAATATTAAAATATTAGTTTCAGTTTTTAACACGTGTGCTTATCGTGGGAAATTTGTCCTGTACCTCTTATATGTAGGCCTATAAATAATGTACATAGTATACAGTGAAATCATGCGAAGGTAGAGCTGTGCAGTTATTAATAATTAATAAATTTTCTTCTTCTTTTTTTTTAATCTACACCGGTCTCTGTCGGACCACGATAAATAGTTTCACTTATTGGGATCTCTTTTCTTTTGTTCCCAGTACTTTTTCATTTTGCATGAGTGTTCTTTTTGTCTGTACTGGGTTCATTGTGTTTGTTCTTCTGGAATCCATCACATGTTTTGGATTGGAATCTCTGATATATCTCTGTGATTTCTATCTTTACTTCTTCTAAATCTTCTTTACCTGTTTGAACCACTTGGTTTGTCTTTCTACAGTTTCCTTACAAATTTTTCTTTGGTCGGTCCGTTTTCGTAAATTCTCATTAAGTATTCGCAGAAGGCAAAGTTCATAATAGTGTCTGATGATTTGTCTATCTTCGAATAAAGTCCGTAATTTCAGTACTTTTCAAATCATCTGCTTTTCTGGGCCGTAGTATTTTCCTTTCTATATTCTTAAATTTTTTTATTTCTCTTCGCTCTAAGGTTATGGATTCGGCCGGCCTACGTGGCGTAAGTGTATCGTCTCGGCCATTCATCCGGAGGTTCTGGATTCAAATCCCGGTCAGGCAAGGCACTTTCTCGCGCTACAAAATTACCAATTCATCTCATCCTCAGAAGCAATATCTAACGGTGATTCCGGAGGGTAAAAAAAAAAGTTGTGGATTCGATCTCGTATAGTATCTCGGGTCTTACCACTGTTGTGTGATGCCTAATTTTCCCCACTTACGGTGAGATTAGATTTTTTTTTATCTGTATCTTGGTCATTCATAAGCTTTTGTGAGTTTTTGATCCTGCTATTACTGGGTTCTTATCTTGTCCATTGGGCTATATTACATCTTCGTGATAAGTGAAACTGTCGTTTCTCTAATATAATAAATTAATTTATTATTAAAACAGATTTATCTGATTAATCACAATTATCCAGTTTTTCCATTTCTTTTGGGTTTGATTACTAATTTTTGAAAGTAAAATTATAATCGAATGCTAATTTGAGTTTGATTTTCATACTTTTATTTTAATGTAGGATAATTTTTTTTTTTAAGATTTCAGCCTAATAGGAGTAGGTTGTTATGTTTTTAAGTAAAAAGGATAAGTTTGATTATATATAATGCTGTTTATTTCATTGCAAGAAAAATGTTTAAATTGGGCATTTTCCCCCTTTTTAATGTGATTTTTATTTCTTGTTTGTAAAATGTTTAAATGGGACATTTTTCCTTCTTTTTAATGTGATTTTTAGTTTATCTAACTTTTTAGGTTTTTTATACTGCATTGTTTTAGGGTAGGACTGTATTTAAGTGAAACTTAAATTTTCAGTGCTTAAATATTTAAATATTGTTGGCTGGTAATTACTTCAGTGTTCCAGAGTAGCTTGGAGTACTGGTTCACTTATATATTACTTTATTAATTAGCTAATGTAATTTGTACTTTTGTTGATGAGGTTTGTAGTCGGTTGAAACAGGTTGCTTTGTATCATTTTGTTTTATTTTTTGTGATTGCCGTTTGTCATTCAATTATTAGTATTTTTTTTTAGAGTATTAGTTCGATGCAATGCAGTGATTTTGCGTACATAAATACAACGTCCCTATCTAGAAATACTGCAGTATTCAACTTGGTCTGCGGTTACTTGTTGAAACTAACGATAATTCAGAGTGAAGATTTAATCTGTTATTTAAGATTGTTTTAAGTTTGTTACGTATTGTAATAAATTGTTTAATATTAATTTATTAGTTTATATTTTTAATACATTTAATGTTCTTATTTTACTTTTTAATGCGATACGTTATAGGAGTTATAAATACAATTTATATTTATTATAAAAAAAAAAAAAAAAACAATTATGATTTTTTCAGTATTTTGAAAAAACAGGTTCATTATAGTACGATTAACATGAAAAATGTTAAAAAAATCTAGATTAAGATTTAAATATTTTTGCCTTTAATATTATTTCAGTGAGGTTAGATTGACGTCTCTTTCTTTGTATCATTTGATCGGAATTTTCTTTTTTTTTTAAAAGGATATGGGATTTATGTATTTATTGCATTTTTCTGAAAGAATTATTGCCCATTTAAACTTTACCGATTTCGGTTATCTGATTATGAGGAGTTGCAGCTATTAGATTTATTTGAATTTCCGTTCGGAAATAAGTAATAGCATACGTATTAAACTATACGAGTACTAACTTGAGATACCAATTCGGAGAATTTTGTATAATGAAAACATTGATTAGGATCCATCTTGAATTTTAATAAAAATATATTCTCTAATCTGTTTCCTTATATGTTATCTAAAAAAAAGGATTTAACAAACAACAAAAAAGTATTGTCTCGTGTTCGCGGTTTGACAAGGATATTGAGGGATAGAACACGTAAAAAGTTTTACAAATACAATTTATTTGCTGTTAAATAACTTATAATGTACAAAATAGGTCAGTTAAAATAGCAAAACACGCTATGTAACATATAAACATAGCAAAATAAAAAAAATATACTATAAATATTACAACAGTATATAAACATAGCTAATAGAAACTAATACAGAATTAACAAGAGATTATAACAATCGCAAAATCACTTTCTATAAGAATTATTCACGTTTAATACTTATAAAAAGAAATTCACACTTTATAAATGAATGATGTCACTTTGATCCCTGTTCACAATAACTCGCCGAACAGCTTCTTGCATTTAAATCGCTGCCTAAAAATAGAATATTCGTGACACAGTGTTGGCTCGTTTTTACCACACACTCGTTCTGAATGATCGTGCATTCTGTGTTCGCATCTTTCTCACACTGTTTTGAAGCCGTATTAAAAATCCGGAATGGAAAGCAAGGATGTCGAAGGGTGCAATATCCTCCTGCCCATTACAGTTTACGGACTTATGTTCTTTGCAGCTGGGTCTTTCTACTGGACTGGCGGGTAATAAATAGAAAAATGACTGTTATTTATGGTGTATATGAATTATTGGACTCGTTCGTTGGCATTTTTGGCGACAGGAACTCGACGGAAAGATTTGCCTGTAATCTCATCTCCTGTGGTGCGCTCCCTTTTTGTCCATATTGGGCAGAAAGCTTTGTAATTAAGAACTATCCTACCGTAAGGGGTGGGTACCGGAGGTGATTTTAGGTCTTGGTCCTATGTGGCATTCTACTGCAACAAGTTTACAGTCGGTGGTTGTGCGAAGATCGCTGGTGGAATTTTTATATCTCCAGAGCTAGGGCAAGCCCTAGACTACAGGTCAAGACCTGTAGTAATAGTAGCCGATCTATCCTTTTGTTTGTTCAAGAGTAATGATTTGTGATTTCTATTGTCTGCACCTTCAACGCATTTCTGTAATTTCTTTTTAGAAATAATTTGTTTGTCGTTTCTTCTAAATTTTTCTTTCTTCATTTTCTCTGACTTTTTTCTTCTGGAAATTCCTCCACCCGTTACAATATTTGTCTCGTTACTGAAAGTAAATTTAGATATAAAATCTCTTGAAATTTGTTAATGGCTAATTAAATGTTGGGTTTATGCACTTTTTAACTTACTCATTTAATCGTGTATTAAACGATAATACTAATTTCTGACTTTTTTTTTGACTGACTCAATCTCTGACTTGACTATTAGTGAAATTACTGTATTTTATTGACAAATATTAAGTCATTATTATTGAAAAATTAGATTTTATTACGTCTAATTTTGGTAGTATTAATGAAGGTATACGGAATAAATGATCGGTACAAACACATTTGTAGTATTACTTATTCACTTAATCTTATCTATTGTTTAACTATTTCTACTTCATTAGATTCCCTTAACTTAATCGTACTGTAGTATCGCGACAACTAATGAAAGAAAATTGAATTGAAATATATTACTGTCACATTTAATTAAAACACGTGTGTATTTACTAGGGTGACGTGGTAGAATAAATACTAACGCCAATAACATATTTTCTGAAACTACATAAATAAGCTTGTTTTTTTCCGTATTATTAAAATATAAATCTCGCAGTTTTAATCCTGTGTATATGTTCAATTTTTTTATGTTTAATATTCATAATATAACTGGTAAAAATCTTTACATACTGAAATATTAGTTAGAAATAATGTTCTATCGAGAAACAAAGATATGATAGTTCTTGCCAACTTTACCTAAATAAAAAACTTACTACCGCAGTTTCAGAACTAGATATATAAATGAACGAGAGGTATAATTCCTGAACTAAGACCAATCATTCATTCATAATCGCCTATAGTAATTTTTTTTCGTCAATTTCTAATAAAATATATCGACAATACAATATTACATTTTAAAAATTAGAAATTTATGCAAAATTTTTTATTTGATGCTTTGGGATATTTTTATTAAACAATTGAATTATTTATCAGGAGAATTATAGCTACTTTCCATAATGTTGCCTATCAGCGCTGGTATTACAATATTTTGTTTTTCAGCTCATTTTGTTAAATTATAGTTATATTCTTAATTAAATTGTTTCAAAACCCCATTAATGATTAAAAAAAAATAAAATAAAACTTATAATGAATTAATATATAAATCTTTAATTAATATTTAAATGAGATATTAAGTGGATTGTGAAATTTAAACTGAAATAGAATAAAGTCTTCTTTGTTACTTAACTGGAAAAAATTAATAGGAAAAGGATTTTAACTTGGAATGAATTTAAAAAAAAAGAAATGAGAGAAAAAAAAAAGGAAAAGAATTGAGAAGGGAGTTAGGTAAGATAAATGGTTAGGGAAATAATGAAATGCGGGTAGGAAAATCAAGCGATTTACTTTTACATTATTACGAAGGAAATTGTAAAAAGGAAAATCGTTAACAGTGTTTTTTAATACTTATTTAATATGGAATCAAACCTAGAAAAATTTAATTGATATAGTTTTTTTGTGTTTATCTTTACGCGTGTTTACGAAAGATTAATGTAATAAGTTAATTACTTTTTCTAAAAAAATAAATTAAAGGTTTTTTCTTTAAAAAAATATGTATTTCTTTTTATAGATTTTTTTCTCATTGTCAGTTGAATCAAATTATTTTAATAAAAAAAATCTGCACAATTAGTTTACGTCAGAAAAAAAAGCTGGTCTTTGGTGAGTTAACCTTACGAATCATTTAAACGAAAGAATTAAATTTTATAAACTTTTTTTCTGCTTTATTTTTCAAATTAAAATTTATTTGATGAAAAGTTGTAGGATTAAAAATATATGTAAACAGTTATAATTTTTATCCTGTTTAATCGGTAATGGAATTTTGAAGTTTCACTTTTTTTTTTTTTTAAATAAATTATGTAAAAGATTAGTACTTAAGAAAAGATTTTTTTAAATAAATTTTCCTTTGTTAATTTTACATAATAGAAACTAAAATTTCGGTTCTTGTAAAGTTAATAACTTTTTTTTTGCCCTAGACTATATGTTTTAATTACGTAACATTTCCAGTAGTTTTATTATTTCAGTTAATTTTCTAAATGAAAAATTATTATAAAGAAAATTAAAATTTCCAGCAGAACAATCAGGAATCGGGATTTTTTAGCAGACTAATAGTATTTTTTAGCAGAAAAAATACTATTAGTGGATTACGTAACTTTATAACTAACTGCTCATCCCTTTCATTGCGGTATTTTAGAACTTGAAAGCCGGCACAAACTTTTACTTATCAGTCTATCAGATTACTCTTATAGCATTGTGAAACGACTGTATTAAGTTTTTTTTCATATTTGTTTTGAACGTTTTGTTTTCTAACTCCGATCTCCAGAGCGGAATGATAGCCTCTTAGCCTTTCATTAGGCATGATCTTAGGACACTGGTCATTACTGTATATCATTAAACACTAGTTTTACTATAACATTACTTTACCTTTCCTATCGTATTTAACTAAAATTAATTTTTGTTTTATATTAGTATAGTTTTAATTATAAAATTATTAGAAATATTTATGTTTGTTGTTATTTCTTGGTTTATTCGAAATTAATAAAAAAAATTTTTATTTGTTTTGTTATAGGCGAGTAGTCGATGTAGTAGCGGCCGAGGATATATCGTAAGTATTAATATTTCAGTACTTCATATCTTTGTTTTGTTATTTCGCTTTTAACATGCGTAACAGGCTTTTTACTTTGAAGATGTATTTTAGCGAGTCGGGTTCTGTAGTTTTTTAATTAATTTTTAACTGTCCAGTTTTAGTAGAACAAATATCGTACTTGGGGGATGATAACAAGAAAGTTTTTTTTGCTCTAACAAAAAAAAAATAAATTTTAATATATATTCTTAACAATTTTATAAATTAATTGAGTATACCTTACAATTACATAAGCTTTCTTTAAATATTAATGTTAACGTAAGTGTGAGGGATCATATCGGCCTTTAATCTAATTACCAAATCTATATTTAATGTATTATTTTTCTGTATTAAATTTTCTGTTGGAGTAGAATCATTTTAGAATAAGATTAGGGTGGGTTTCTTTCTTGTTTTTAATAGTTTTTTATTTATTTTTTATTCGCATGTTATCTTTACCGAGCTAATAGTATTTTAATATTTTAATAATTAATAAAGTGTAAAAAAACCTTTAATCCATCATTTTACGGGATCCATTTTTCTTATATCATATTTTATGCAGTAATTACCGTTTAAGTCAAGTGAGAATATGTTTATTGAATTAAAAAAATTAAATCCAGTTTATCCTTTAGTCGAAGGTGCTGAAGTTCAAATCCTAGTAAAGGTTAATTGCTTTTATACGGGTTTTTGAATGCTAGACAGTGGGTAACGATGAACTTTGGTGATCGGAGTTCACTTATAACTACACGTCTCAGGAGTGGTTGGCCTGAGACTGTACAAGACTAAACCTCATTTAAATATCATATATTTATCATATTCATCTATTTTATTGGGCCGTTGGGAGGTTGCTTATTGTTAAATAGTTGAACAGTTGCATGTAAACATTAGGAAATTGAAAAAAAAACTGACATTTAAATATTATTGAAGTATTTTTGTTGTTATTTTACAAAATAAGAAAAAGAAATAATTTTATTATAGAGTGCGTACGGAAAGTTGATGTGCACTGGAATTATATAAGTGTAATGAAGAAACATTCGTAATTATTACTTTGAATTTTTATTTCATTATTTTATAGAAACGGTTATTACAATAACTGGAATAATTTATAAAATAGGTTGAAAATGATTTCCTGTATTATCAATACAATTGCACACGTTTCAATTTGTTTTCAAATATTTTAATCAGCTGATGTACTGGAATGTCTCGTACATATTGTCGTTTTGCGGTTTTTGTTTAGTCAATCTTGTGTAGTCTGTTGCGATACACTGCTTGTTTCGCTGCCCCCCCGTAGAAAGTAATATGGGGAAGTCGGATCGGTCGATCGTGCAGGCCACAACCCCTGGAAATAATTCGTTCACCAAAGACATTTCGTAAAAAAGTCATTAATCTGTTAACTGTGGCACCATCTCTTAGTACCAACCGTGGTTGTTTTCCAGTTCTGTTAACTGACAGAAGAGATTTGTTAAAACAGCACAATAACGTTCATTTCTAACAGTATTTTCAAAAAAGATATTGTACCCATAATGCACCTTCTTTTTTATCCCTACACCCCTGGGCCGAACCTCCAATAAAGTATAGTTCAGCCCACGGGCGTGTCCTTGCCTGAAAGGCAAGCCTCCCCATCCACCAGCTATATGTGTCTCTGGTATGGTAGGTCAGCCCGCCCTCGGTCTCGGATCTTCATTTTTTGTTCTGCCTTAGCCTCAAACGTCAGTCAGAGAACCCGGACCCAGAGGAGAATATCCGGAGCTCTCCACCTCAGCCGGTTCACTCAGACGGTCTTCACTCACTCCCTTTTTTTTCCCTATTTGTTTGTCCCATGAGTCCGCGAGGTCTATTATGGAGTCTATTATGGAGCTCATCATCGGAATCGCCGCACCTAGGCGTGACGACCCTCACTACTGGGGCTATCCACCCCGCCGGACGCCAGGACTCGTCGCGATCTATAGATAACGTTTAGAAGGCTCAGAAGCCCCTCCTGAGTCCCTCTTCGTCCTTAGCCGTCAGTATATCTCTGGCCAGTTTATCAGTTGCCCGCCAATGACTCTCAGAACTTAGCATATAGTCCACAAGATTATCAGGCGTCAGATTCCACCACAGACGAGCACCAGCCTGCAGGTGGATTTCGTCCCATTCAGGGCACCATAGCAAGGTGTGCTCTACCGTGTCCTCAAGTTGGCAATACATGCAATTGCATGGTGTTCTTTTTCCCATGCGGTATAAATACGCCTCGAAATTTCCGTGTCCACTGAGAACCTGTGATAAATGAAAATTTATTTCTCCATGCCGTTAATGCAGCTCGTTATGTTATTTATCAATCTCTTCGTCCAGCAGCCTTTAATCTTGTTTGCTATAGTCCTAATACTTCCGTTCTAGCTTCGTCTTTATTATTGTCCTCCTGTCTGATGAATCCCTCATGAATCAGCAGGTCAACTGGGGGGACGCTGGCCAATACACACATTGCCTCATATGATGATGTTCTGTATGCACTAACAGCACCCAATAGAGACCTCCTGTGTACTCTTGATCAATCAGTTTTTCTCTTAATGTTAACTGCATTTCTCCAATAATGCGCGTTCTACTCACACCGACCCTAACGCCGAGAGAAATGAATGTACCACATAATTCTAAAGCTGCATAGCGACTTTCCGAACGTTCTGTATTATTTTATTATTTATAAATTAATTTATTTAATTCTTAATTAATTATTATCTTATTAATTATTAATTAAAATAAATAATTATTTTATTTTTATTAAAAAAAATTATTTATTTTTGTTATGATTGTATTTTTATTGAACTATCCAGATAAGGTATAATTTGTAATTTTTTTTATGCCGTTTAAGGTTTTTTGTTGCATATGGGCTGTACATTTGTAGATTTTATTTTGTGTAATCATTGGCCAGATAAACACTTGGTTTGAAGGCATTACGCAAAAGCTTTAAATGTCAATCATAAAGCGTCTTTTAAGCTGATAATATCCATAACAAGTTTATAAATTATTCGAAAGGAATTGCAAGTTAAATTTTATCGAACAGAATTACTTTATGAACTTCGTGAAGATAATTTTGATAAAAGATCTGAATTTTACAGTGAATTTATTTATTAATTGTGAAGAGGTTACATCTTACCTGTATTTCTTTATGTAAATGATACGGTCTGATGAAATAGCCTTCAAACAATAAATGGCCTAATAAACCGTTATATTTGTATTTATTTGTCTGATAAAAATCCTGGTATTATAGAAAAGAAGCTTAATTAAATGGAATTCATGTTTGTTGTAGGATTACAAACAAAGAAATATTGGGCCCTTATTTCTACGACGGAAGTATAACAGATGATAGATATTTTTTTTTATTTTCATCATATAGAAATGACCTTAAAAAAAACTTAAGCTGTTAATTGAAATTCAGGTGATTTTATAAATTGATATTCGAATTCGAGACCTATAGGTTTAGAAATCAATTACAACTATTTAACAATCGGTGATTGTTGTTTTCATATACATAAATAGTTCTATAAGAGGACCTTGAACCGTCCCTTATCTAGTAGTATTTTACTCCTCGTAAACCTGAATGTTTGAATAATAGCTGTTATATAGTTAAGAGAATGGTAGTGGATCCCTTTAAACTGTACATTGTGCTTGTGGTTTGTTATATGGTTGATGTACTATTGCATTCAGTAGCTACATTTCTACTTGTTGATAATAGTAATTGTAACAGAAGCAGCCATTCGTCGTCTTGTAATCTCATTTCCTGTTCTCAAGTCAGTTTCATCTTCATTGTTGTTGTCGTTTTAGAGCATTAGGGTAGATGGTTTTGTTTCTGTGTATGTGTGTGTGTTTTGTGTTGTATGTGATGTGAAATTGGACGGTAGAGCTACGTTAAGGGAAGAAGGGAACTTGGGATCTATTTGCCGGGCCGCTGCGCTAGCCCCGCTAGCGATTCGATTAGTACACCGACTACTCACACCGCACCGCTTGGTGCTGTCTGTACAACCACTCAAATTAACGTTCTGAACACAACAACCCTCTTCATTTTGCTTCTGTCTGACATGCTCTCCCTTTTCCTTTCTATGAATAAAAAAAAACTCATGTAATGGTTAGTGATGTTAGTTTTGAATCGCATGCATATTGGTTTTAGCTTGAGCACACGTCACGCTATCCTTAAGCCAGGAAATCTATATACTCTCTTTAGATTGTAATGTCTTATGTAAACGTAAAACCTATCCTGTTATAACATGGACGTTTTAAAATTTTGCCGAATTTTTCAATATGTTTATATCTAATATTTTAATTTTCTCACCTTCCTTTAATATATGGGGTTTTCTTGCACATCTCTTGTTCAAGAAACAGTTTAACGAAATAATTTCACAAAAAGTGGCAAAGAGTGTATAATTTTTACTACTTTATTAGGAATCCCGCGATTACTAAAAAAGTTATTTTTAAATTAAAAGTTTATTATTATCAATATTTTATGTTTCTCAAAGTCGCGTTACAAAATTTCAAATTTTTATATTAACGAAATTTGGAATTATAAGTAATAACTGAAATTTGTTTTTCTGTTCATTTCTTTTGAATTATTTATCGAATTAACAATTCTAGTTAAAGCCGCTCTGATTGAAATTTGAAATAGTTATGAGATTATAGTTATAATTTTCTGAAAAATATTTTTCTTAAATATTACTTATATCGAAATCACTGTAAATAATAAATTTAAAAAAAAATAACTTGTTTTTTCTGAAATTTTTATCAAGAATCGTTAACTTTTTTATCTCTCTTCACTCCTACGGATTTTTATGAAAGTTTATTACTGGTCAAAGTTTAGAAAGCTCAGGTGACGAGCAGGGTGAGGGTGGATTGTTGGACCAGTGACTGCCTTGACTGGCTTCTTGTTATAGAAGCCATCGAAGTCATAGAAGCGTACGTGTATGCGGTATACGTACTGTTAGCACTGTCATATTCTTCAGGCATCCCAGATAGAACTACTACGCATCCGTGTGATTTTTCTTTCTAAACTTCGATAAATTATATCAACGTATTATGTATACAGAAGTCGAATTTGCGAAGTAGGGAATCATGAAATGTAGCTGAATTTCGTTACCACTTTAAAAAAAAATTTATCAAACTGAGGTAATAAACCATATTACCTCATATTGTTATATATATATATATAATTAATTACTTCCTTATACGAAGTAAAGGAAGTATTGTGATCGCGAAAAAATTTAGGTTTTTAGATTTCAACTGAAATATCCATTTTGATTAGTTCCCGAGTGACGTGTGTACGTACGTATCTCATATAGTTCTAAAACGATTAGTCGTAGGATGTTGACATTTTGGATTTAGGACTGTTGTAACATCTAGTTGGGCACCTCCCATTTTGATTGCAATATACTGGATCAAAAGTGCCCAAAAAAGCCCAAAAATTAAAAAAAAATTTGGATTTTAAAAAATTCTAAAAAATTTTGGCGATTGGTTAAAAATGTTGCCTTGATTTCGGCGCCTTCAGTAAAATTAAGCTAGCCTGTAATCCTTGGGACCCAAATTAAGGAGTAAATTTAGTGGTTTTTTTGTGCTGTTTTATTTGATGTTTCTTCTTTTTTTTGGTACATTTTTATTTTTTATTCTAAAATATTTAATTTTGTTTTATTATATATATCAAATAATATATCAAAACATATCACATTTTGTTATGTTTTATTTTTAATAAAATTTAGAAATTTCTACGTTTATATTTTTTTTGTTTACTTTATTCATACCAATTTACTCAGAATCGAATTGTCTAAGTTTTCTTTAAAACTTTTGTGTGTTTATTACTCATTTAATTAAGTTATTTTACGGAAAACATAAAATAGTGAGTTTTTAGACGCCAATTTTTTATCCTTTGCCCCAAATTTCTGGAAAATACTAAAAATACTATTGTGAAACCTATTTTCAGGTCAGATTTCATATAAAATCACTAAATTTACCTCTTAAAGTGGATTCCAAGAACAACAGTTTGACTCATTAACTTTACCGAAGGCGCAGAAATCAGAGCGAAATCTTTCACCAGCCACCACCCGTTAACGGAGCGTTTACGCACCAATTATAGAAACATTATTTTTTTATTTTTACTAGTAGAACATCTCCTGAAAGTCTGTTATATTCTTCTTAAATCACCGTAAATATATAATCCTAATTCTCAAGTGTTTATATCAACCTTTTCTGAAGTACAGGCTAACACACAGAAATGTGCGTTGTTCCAAATTTCTGTAAGCGATTTTTGTCGGATCTTTATGGTCGTCTCCTGAATCAGATAAAAATGTGTATATATATTTGGATGGATTATATTTGGTACGATAGCAACATCTTTCTTTCCATTATATTCTATAATATTTAGAATGCTATTACTTGTTTTTGCAACGTTCTATAACTAGGTGTTTGTGCCCACTTTATGATGAATATTTTTGTTAAGGATATAAAAAAAATTGGTAATACTGAACTTAGGAAAAACGTTGTTAAATTTTGAATTTCTACCGGTGTCTGATTTTCCTAACTAAATTTTTACTACGGCTATATAACTTCTTAATGAAAAATACCACTTTCTCCTACGAGAGAATCTTCCTTTAATGTAAAGGAATTTTTATATATATATATATCTAACTTATTAGTTATTTTGTATCTAAATTAGTAAGTTTTTTCTGAAAAATTTTCACTTTTGATGGACTGTAGAGAACTCAGTCCTCGGACATTGTCGTGATTTAAGGATTAACGTCCTTTTAAATCAGAATAAAATATTATAATTAATATGTAATCAGTCTAGTTAGAAAAAAATATAAATAATTCTGAAAATGGTTTAGCTAAATAAGGCTTGAGAGGATCAATTTTAATCAATTCTTGGACAAAATTTAATTGATAAACCAGTTCTCTTCGAAAAAGTCTGTATATATTTTTTCCTTACTTTTCTACTTTGTTTATATTTTCAAGCTTACTGTTAAGTATATTTACGATATAGTTTCATTTTGTTTGTTTTAAAATTGTTTAATCTGTATGTTTTTTCTTCACAGAAGTTATTAATTGATTATTTCAAAACTGTTTACCTTGAATAAAATACTTTTAAAAAAATGTCATAATTTTTAAAATTCATTATTGTATTTATTGATTATGAAATTTTTATTACAGATCTGGTTATTTATCACCTATAAATGTAGGCTTTACATTAATGTTAAATCATCCTTCTAGTAGGTTTTAAGTTATACATTTTAAAATAACATTTTAACAGTATGTTTATACTTTTCATCTTTTATTAGTGAATTTTTAATTAGTTACGACATTTCAGTGTATAAATATTTTTAATGCTTTGTAATGTAAACACTTATTAATTAATCATTTATTATATATCTTTTTTATTTTTAAAGAACATTTTAGCTTTTTAAGTACTACTTTTTTTTATGAATGCTTTTATTTACAAATCCTCTTTACAATATTTGTAGAGGTATATTTTAAAAATAAGATGTTTATATTTTCTGTGATTACCGTGGTACAGTATCAAAAAATAAAACCGTGCTTGTATTTAAGAGTTATCTATTATCATGAATAGTATATCTTAACTATACGTCATGTATCGTAAAATCATGAAAAAAAGTTCGGTTCAGTACCGTTTTACAACTGTTTTATCATCGTTAATATTGAAAACTTCTTTAAAAAAGCCTGTTGGAATTATGGTTAATTACTCTCTGTTTTTTTATATTAATGTAATTTAATCGTTCCATAACCCGAAGTTATATTTAGAAGAAAAAAAAATGTGTATGTAACTATTCTATTCATACAGTTAAGAACAAAGTCGTTCAAACTTTTGTAGTTATCAATAAAACATATTGCGGCTTTTAATTAAGATAAACGTTTTTACACAAATTATTTATTTTCACAACATAATTATTATGGTATGTAAATAATATAATATAACAATAATAATTGTCTTTATTGATCTCACAAGAAAAATACATTACAGTAAAACAGAATAATACACATACAGTTAGACAATACTCATGATCCTTGGACCGTCTGAGGGGATTATGTAAATATTTCTTCGATGATTTATAACATGGAAAAAGAATTGCAAGAAATTATTTCTCTTAGGGTACAATTGCTGTTAAAAATCTCGGGCTTCTATTAGAAAAGAGTTATAGTCGCTTCAAGTAGATAGAAAATTCAGTATAGACCGATAACATATACAGCTCTGTTCATAGTGTTCCATTGTGGTAAGCAACTTTACTATTTTCTATCAGATTACAGATTTTTCTAACATTATGAATGAAACTGTATCCTTCCATGCAATCCAAAATTTTTTCCATTTTGTTACTTACTGAAATAATGGAATTATAATTTTATAAATGGTCTTGGATGTTAAAATTGTCCATTGAAAAACATAAAATTCGTTAATAGAGTTATGGCAAATTGATTTTAAACTATTGACAAGAACAAGGTAGTTACTTAATATGGGTGTTTTGAAAATAAATTGGAAATCACTATATTAAGGTAAAAAATAAAACGTTTTATTATGGTAAAAAACCGGTTTCCCTTTAAAAAATCTTCTAAGTTTAATCCCCATTTATGAGGTATAGTAACTTGATTATAAACGAGCTGGGAATATAGAGGAGGTTGTCCGCAATATGCTTCCAGCCCCCATCCTCCGCTTTTTCGGCCATATCGTCGGTAGGCCTGGCGAAAATATTGAGAAGCTAGCTTCTCAAATCTCGCGGAAGACCGCCGAAAAGATGGCTGGGCCAAATTAAAGAAGCGACTGGATAAACGTTAGGCACATTGATTAGAATGGCAGAGGACCGTTAACTATGTCGGGAAATTGTCTACGGAATATGAATCGCGTCACCAGCTTTCAAACACGAGAAGGATTACTGAAGGATGAAGTTAACTATCTAATTTTTAGATAATTAAAAAAAATCTTTGGTTAAAATTATGGCTTTACCTTTCAATAGAATAATAATAATGTCTAAAAAAAAACCATTTTGAGCAGATGTTTTATATTTATCTTTGTAGAAAAGGGATATACTAGAACTTCCCTTAAATATTTTGTTCTTTTGTCCTTTTTTGACTTTTCGAACAAGTCTGTATTACATTCGGTCGCAAGTAGGATTGGAGGTTGAAATTTGCATTTTCTCTACATTCATAAGGAGAACGAAAATATTACATTATCTTAAGATGTAATATATATATATATATACAGGTGTCCGGCCTCAAGGTATCTAAAAGTAACGATCTATATTTAGAAAACCAGTCGTTATAATCTCTTAAAACGTAGGCTCAGTCGACAGGAAATATCTCCAAAATTTGTTCTCTATACTCTCGAGGTAAGCGGAACAGCGTTCGTTTGTAAGCCGAATCACAATGCAGTTGTAGTCAGTCGAGATGGACTCCAGAACAGAAGCTTTAGTGCGTGCTTTGGTTAGTGGAGTTTCAATCAGTTACGCCTGCTAACTGAATGGTATATCGATCCTCCTAGATCCAGTTCTATTCGTCAGTGGGATACAGCTTTTAAAAGAGAATGGAAACTAGGTTTCAGAAACTGGAAATCATCCAGAATTTTCAATTACTGACGAAACAGTGGATCTTGCAGCGTTGCATTCACTGTCAGTCCTGGAAAGTCAGTTAAGCGGGCTAGTTACGAACTGCGAATTTCTCGTTTCACTATCCTGACACTGTTCATAAGATGCTTCCTTTGCGAGAATACAAGTTGCAATTCCTTCCTTGCATTAAACCAAATGATCACCTCCTACGATATCAGCTTGATGCAGAAGTAATTCATTGTTCCAAAAACAGGCCTAATTATCTTGATACCTTTTAATTTAGTGATAAGTCAACCTTTCATATGTACGGGAAAGTTAACGAAAACAGTTGTCGAATTTGGAGTTCTGAAAACCCGCAGACAGAAATTGAAAATGAAAGGAACATACCGAAAGTCAATGTCTGGTTAGAATTGCTTAAGATTAAAATGGCGTCATCGGTCTTTTCTTTTTTCATAGAGCCCACTGTGACAGTACACACGTTACGCGACATGCTTGAGAACTTTACTGTTCCACCGATTCCTGCAGGTTTCAGTTTCTAACAAGATGGTGTTCCATCACACTTTCGTCGAGATGTTACCATGTTCTTGAACAATACTTTCCGCGGATGTTGGATCCGACGAAGAGGTCCAACTGCATGGCCATTTAGATCTCTAGATATCACTCGTTTGAACTTACTGCTTGAGGATTTATTAAAATTTGTGTGTATCAAAGAAAATTTCGAGGTTTGGACGATTTAAAACAGAGAATTATTGAAGTTCTTGGTCTAATAACGTCGCAGTTGCTCCTAAATATCTGGCAATAGTTAGATTATTATCTAAACGTCGCCAAGCTACAAATGGTGTACACATTGAACTTGACTAACCTACAATAAAACTTAGTGAGTTTCTGCATTTATTAAATTATATTAACTTGGTTCTCTTAATATAAGCCATTACTTTTCTTTATCATTATTCCGGACACCTCTGTATATTAGTGTCATTAAGTAAGGGATCACTAAATACGTAAATTAAAAAGGTTTATTGATACTTTTATTATTTAAGTAATTATCAATAAATAGTAACTATTAAATATTTATTATTATTATTTTTAACTTATACTTAAGTTTATTGTAATTTTTATTTTATAGCTAGTTTATGCAGGAGTAATATGAAGTATAGAATAATTAAAAATTTTATTAAGGCTATCAGCAACAACAGTATATCCATTTATAATATATATATATATATATATATATATATATATATATATATAAAATGATATTTTAATTATATTCTTATTACTACGTATTAATTTTTATGATCAGTTAACCGTAGTAAACAGTATCAAACCAATTACCATTTATTACATCAGTTGAGTACTTATGTATATAGATTTTAATGAATAGCATGGAATATTACGTTTCTCATGCAATTTATTTTAATTAATAAGATTTCTAATTGTTAATAAATAATTATTGGGTAATTAAATGTATTCATATTTTATGTTTTAACAGTTAGATTATTGTATATTCCTTTTTTTTAAGTGGAATTCTAGAAGTATTTACTGAATAATAACGTATAAAATATTTTAATATTAAATAGCTGATATAATATTAACTTTAATATTTTATCCCTATTACATGTATATGACAACAGATAGATGTATATTATAACTCTTCAATTGATTGAACTCAGGTTTGATGTTGAAATTTGTCTATAATCAAAAAATTCTTAGTAATATTAAATGTACAAATTGTTGATACGTAAACGCCGAACATAAAAATTGCTAATTTTATTGTATATACTCGGATATTTTTTTCCAGGAATTTTAATGAAAGGGAATATTTGCTTATGGATGTAAGCAAATAAATAAAGTATGCTCATGAGAGGGAGGAAACACTTTAATCACCCTGATTAAAGTATTTGTTAAGTGAGTTTGTTGATAGATAAACTGCGTAAATTCACTGATCAAAGCCTGTTATTTCAATAATAGACTGTTGTAAATATTAGATATCTTCATGGGATTCGAATTTAGAGATTACTTAAATCTTTTAACTTTTCAATCAGCAAAGCGATTTTCAAGATTTTTATAAATGATAAAAGTACAAAAATCTTTGTGTAGACTCAGTTTTAATCTTATAACGGAACTGATCTTTAAAAAGATTTTTAAAAGGTCATTCCTTTTTTAGAATTAATGAATTTAGGTAAAAAAATTTAATTTAGATATATTTTTTAATGGAAAGATGATTTAAAAAAAAATGTTTTTACTTCTGTTTTAAGAAAGTTTTGATGTACTTTATATTCAACTAGAAAAAAATCGAATCAATTAGTTTTAAATTTATGTTCTCTATTAAGATTATTTATGTGTTTTATAATATTTATATTAATGAATTGCTGTCAATACTCATATCCATTTATTTATTTATTTTTTTTTTTGTATTCTAAACTGGAATTTTTTATCTAATTTCATTCACAAAGATAATACCCGAACATATTCAGTGTTTACATTACATTAAAATGAATATTAATGTTATTTTTTATTAAAAGGATGTAACAAAAATTTATAGTAACATCAACAAATTTTGTCGTATGTGTATAATTATATGTTAAATTAATTCGCAGAACGTGGTTACTGATAAGTTTGTGTGAATATGTATGTATTTTATAGCTTTATAAAGGGAGTTCTTGTGGTTGTGTGGTTATGTAATGTTACAAACATGATACAATGTTTAGAATTGTGTTGCGTTATGTGCGGTCATTGTGGTCGTTTGAACAGAAGAGAAAATTAAACCGCTGGACGAAATACTGACCAAATTATTTTTTATGCTGTATTTATATATAAAATTCCCACACTACTGTGTATATCTACACGTATATCAACATGTGTGTGTGTATATTGAACTGTAAGACGATGAAAGGGAGAGAATGAATGAGAGAGAAAAAGATGTGTTGAATATGTAAAACATTTCCATTATGAATTTTAAAAAAAGATTCTCTTTAGATGAACTGTTGCTAAAATTTTCTACAGTTTAACTTTTTTTCTTTTTTTTTTTTTTTTGCGTAGGAGAAGGAAAAAGCTCTACCAATCGACATCTGCCCGCACAGATGACAGTATTACCCCTGCCTGCTATCTTCCTGTTTGGGCTCCTGCAGTTGAGCCCCCCTTTGGGGTCCTCTTGGCATCCTTAGAGCGCGGCGACTTCCCGCTTGTGGGAAGCCGACACGTTCCTCCTCCAAGAGGATGCCCTTCCCGCCCTACACCTGACCTAAAGGGGCGGCATGCGCATTCAAAAATGCACGAGTGCCCCTCCCCCCTACCCGCACGCGATCTCTCAAACCTAAGAGGGGCCCGAATGCTTCATCGGAATTACCCCGATCCAGTACAGTCTTGCTTGTTTCCTCGACCGAAGCATCCTCTGCTCTACAATTTAACTTACAAAAAAAAAAAATCTAACTGTCCACAAAGAAAATTAAATATCTCTTTTTTTTGTGAGAATTAAATTTAAGAAATTTCTTCCTTTTTTGTATTAAAATCAGCGTTTTTTTTTGTTTTTTTTTTTTTTGCTTCGGTAATCCGAATGAAATCTTTAACATCATAAATAAAAATAACATTTTTTTCCGGTACTTCGAAATATTATCAGAGAGATTCATAAATACGTTTTATCATAAAATAGAAAATATTTACCTTACATTTTTCTGATTTGTGCTGAGGATACAAATTTTTCCCGCTTATTGGCATCAGTCAGTAACATCGTACTTTAACCCTTTTATAAAAAAAAAAGTGAAAAACTGAAAAATAAAGTGAACATCCTTTATTTTTCAGTTTAGTTGTCTTGAAAATTTATTTTTACTGTTTTAAACTTTTTTTCTTTAATGCCTTATCTTATGAAATTCTTATCAAAGAATATTTCAATTGTTAAATTTAATCTTCTTAGACGATCACGTTTTTCATATACTTAATAGAGCCAGTCCTGAACATCACTGTATATTTATTTTTATTCTTCAGCTATTAAAAAATGCGTTTTAAAATAATATACTCAATTGTTTTGCTTTATTTTTATGAGTTTATTTCTTTATTTAATAGTATAATCAATTGTCTTATTCTTGGTGAGAAGAGATAAAAAGGTGAACCGAAAATTCTTCAGAAAAGTACGTGACATCACTTCATTTTTTTTTTTTTTTATAATATTTATAGGAGATATTTTTATATTGGTTGGTTGAATGGTAATGCAATCAATTTTTCTTTAGAAAAAATTGTAGCTCATGTTACTATAAACAAAAGCTATGGAATGAGTAATGCGGTTGTGGAAGAGTTTAATGGTTTAGGTGTATATAGTAGCTAACTATTTTTTTTTTTTTTTCTGTGTGGATTGTATAAAACTACATTTAATAATTTTGTAAAGTAACATTTTTATATGAATGCAATAGAGTTATAATCTTTTGATTATATTTTGTATGTATTTATTATTCTTAATTTTATGATTATTTTATTATTAATATTTTACATTTTTGTTTTTCCACCCATACTTCTAAAAAAACCTGGCTGATGATGTATGCTTAACAGTCGAAATGCGTATATAGATATATATGTAATTTTTTTTTTTAATGTATTTTTATGTGAATTTTTATTAGAATGTTATACATTTTTGTATTTTTTATTTTCATATTTATTTTTACAAAATCTTGTCTTTACTGACGATGAATGTTTAACAATCGAAATGCGTATCTAAATGAAGAATTTTTTTTTTGTTGCAGTGTGATAGCGAAGGAGAAGATGATAAGGTAAAACTTTTTACTTTAATTTTTCATTTACTCATTTTTCTGCTTGAGGTTATTTTGTCTACTAGCTGAATACTACTATCAAATGATATATATGGGCATAAATTTAGCTGTGTTTATAAATTGTTACAATGATGTTTTTTTTTTTCTTTGTTTGTTCTTAAATAGATTTTATCAATGTATTCTAGCGTCACGAAGGATCACACCTTTTTTCCGCAATCATCTTATTCATCCTATTGTGCTTCGGATAAGAGACGCCGGGACTATAATACGTTCGTTCGGCTGAATATACAGTAAGCGTCAGAAGCGTCCCTACAAAACAGATCGCTAATCATTTTCCTAAATCCCTCTTATTTTCAATCGCTCCCTTTTTTTATTCTACTCCCTCCTTTCCAGTACAATGGGTTTCCTTCGTCTTTCTTACTCGAGGGAATATTTAAAATGATTCGAGAGGGAGCTAATAAATTCGCTCGAACAGATTTAGAACTCTCTTTATTATTTTTTTTTTCCTTCTTTTTGCCCTTATCCTTTAGAAATTGAGTGGTTAGGGTGAAGTTCTTATGCGTATAGTGAAGAGTATATATTTTTTTGAATTGAATTTTTATTTAACTTGAATTGAATGCTGATTCAAATTAAATATTATCTTTTGAAGTTCAGATTATTTGTCTTCATACTTTTCAATATCTTGAAAAACATATTAAAAGGACAAGTAAATATAAATTCATAATTTTTTTTGTGTTTTTTTTTTTTTAATGAATTTTTCGTTTTATTATTAAAAGGTTTAGATTTTTTCTTATATAATTAACCGAGTTAAACAAGCACGACTATTATACAACTTTGACTTCTCAGCATTTCCTGTTTTTTGTATATAAGTTGTAAAGTGTTTCATAGAATTAATTCAGCTTCTTTGATGTGTTCAAAAATTGTATATAAGTGCTTTTAACTTGAAGTTTTTCTTAATGTTAGTGCATTCTATGTTAGTGAATTTTGAGAATAATAAAAATAATAATAATAAGGAATTTTACCCTGAATACGTCGTATGAAAGCCTTATTAAAAAAAAAAAAAAATTAAAAAAGTTGGCATTACATTGTGAAACGTTATCGATTTTAAAGCAAGCTATATTTTATCCATTATATAACATTAGTTTTATTTATTTTTTTTTTTTGTGTGCACGCGTGCGTGTAATTTTGATCCTAATATTTACCCTTATAAAAATGAAACAATATGTACGTATACATATTATGTGCAAAGATATCTTGAATATGATTATTTTTATACAGGAAAGTTTACTAAATTTCTTTTGTTCATGATATTTTTAATACGCCGTTAAAGTTTTCGGAAAATAAAATATTTGGGCTATTAAACTTCATGAAGCACGTTATTATTGATTATAGTAAGTTTATTTGCAAATGTAATAAATTTGCATACCATAAGATGTTATGCTTTGCAAATTATTGTTATTATCATCAAATTATATTATTGAAAGAGGGCAAGCAGATGTTCTTGTCCTCTTCCTTTCTTCATTATGGTAAATAGCTTCTTTGCTATTCCATCAACATTACGGTTAATGATTTATGGTTTGTTAGAATTGTTAACCAAGTAGGAGAATTGATTTGTAATATTTTTGGTTGGTATTAGAGGTGGAATTAGGTGGGAGGAGTCAGAATACGATAGGCTTGTGCATATATATATATATATATATATATATATATGTATGACGTTACTCATAAGTTTGTGTTTACTTGTAAAGAAGTGGTGGGTAGTCGTATTAAGATGTATATAAGACAGTATTCATATCTTCTTTTCAAACTATTGGTCCACATAATTGTTAGTTTTTGTCTCTTTAATTAGACGATTAGAATTTTATTTTTAATAAATTTAAGTATGTATTTTTTTTAAATTTATTTATTTTTTTGTTTAACCTCCGGAACCACCGTTAAGTTATGTCTTCAGAGGATAAGATGAATGAATTGTAGCGTGTGTGAAAAATGCCATGCCTGACTGGGATTCGAACCCGGAACCTCCATATGAAAGGCCGGTATTTTTTATCAGCCTGTTTTTTCTGTATAAAAAAAATAATCATTTAGCTAATATTATTATTTCATTTTTAACTATTCATTTCAAATAAATATGCTTGAAAATAATGTGCGAAACAGTTAATTTTTTTGCAGTTGAAGTTTAGATTAAAAATATGGTGATGTTACTGAAAATACACTTTTTCTTTAATAATTTTTATGTTATACGATTTTTTTTCCTACAAAAGTATTAATTTTACTTTTCATTTTTTATTATGGCTTTATCAAAATCAATTATATGAATTGATTTTTTATAAAATAAGTTTTAAAATTGATTTTTGTCTATATATATTATTTTTATGTAGTTAAGTAATTTATATAATAAAGGGAAATAGTACGTTAGTACGTTTTATTTACATTATTAATATGCAGAGCGTATATACATCTATTAATTCTGTCCTCACCCCGTTCTCTTTCTTCGTCTCCAGCTACCAAACATTCGCATTCTCTCTCTTTTCTCGTTCTGTCGCTCTTTTTCATATACTGTAGGCGCCTGTTTTAATTTCTCGATTCCTTGTAACGCACTCTGTAATCTTTCGACAGAACGTTCCAAGGTTAACTATCTACTAATTAACTAATAAATTTAATTACAACTTTTGTTAACAATTATTATTTGTGTAATTCATTTCTTTAGTTGTGCGCAGTAATTATAACATTCATAATATTTTGTAATTTTATTATAATTAATTAAAATGTTAATTAGTTTGGATAGTTAATAAATTATTATAATTATTAATGATTATTTAATGGTTTTATTTTTTGTTATCGCTTAAGCAATGTGTTATCTAAAATTATGAAACAATTTATTGCTATAGTAGATATTTATTAAAATAATGAATGTTTAGTTTTATATTTATTGTCTTAAAGTAGTTCATTCTGAAAGGTAAATTTTCGTTTTTAATTACGTTTCGTCTGATTTATTTATGGTATTTTTCTTAAGTTACCATTTTTTTTTTTTTTCAATGAAAATGTATAAGTTCATCGACTTGTTCACAAAATAATTTAATTTCAAATAGATTTAATTTTAATTAAATTTTTCTAATTTTTTTCTGTTAGCTAAAACGAGAAAAGGCCTATGCGATACGACTAATGTAAATTATTTAATATTTACTGAATAAATATTTTTTATACAATTTGAAATATTTTAAATAATAGAAATAACGATACTGACTCCTAATTTATTATAAATATCTTATAAATAATCTTTAAATAGTATAAAAAATTTACTTATTAAACTATATAGTAGTGTAAACATATCTTATCATTTGACCATATGGCTTACCGTTTAAAATTTTATTTTGTATTTTTACTAAATATTATTAAATTACCCTTCTCTAATAGTGTATACTTCCAAATAAAAAAATCATCTCGAATCGATTTTATAAAATTAAATAAGTAACGATGAAAAATAATTAGATTTTCCTTTTGTTTTAAGTTAGTTTCTAGTTAGATAATTATGTGGGAAAAAAATGTTTTTTTTAAATTTCTCTGCAGTTGGAGTTTTTCCTTTTTAAACTGAAGGAAGAGTTAATTAAATTCAAATTTATTTTAACTGGTAATTAATTTTGTGTAATACTTTGACGAGTAATTGAAATAGTGCTTAATTTTACACCTATTAAAATTCATGAATTTTTTTTATAAAAACAGAATTAGAAATTATGAAATGCATATAAATTGCTTAAAATATTTATAATATTTTTTTTTTTTTTAAGATAAGAGTATTGTAGGCTAATTATTTTTTTACTTCAGTTATAAAACGTGAAATGCAACGTTAAAAAAATATGAAACCTGTGTAACTATATTCACTTGTTTTCTTTTATAGCATTGATTATAAATTATAATATTTCCTAATATGTACATCCGGATATATAAGATGATAAACAGATGTACATTTCCCCCATTGTTAAAAGAAAATGACGATTAAACAACATAATTTTCGTTGTACGTAAAGAAGATTGAAAAAAGTGATGCGTGTGGACAGATGATGCGAATTCATAGGGCTCTTTTTAATTAACATGTCACTACTGCATCTTGATAACTCTTCTTATGTTATGGTCAACGGACGATATTGATCTAATGGCTATTGTAGAATAAAATGTTTAATCTCTGTATTTTATAATACAATGCGTATTTTGATTAATTTATTTTTAAAGAAATATTCATAAAATCTTGAAAAAGAATCAGGAAAATAAGATTTGGAAATATTTTAATTGTAAGTAAGGTTAATAAAAATATAGTGAAATTATGCAAATGTGGGTTTTATTTCTGTTGAATATGTATTTATAGATCAATAAAGAAAATCAGTTGGTAGAAAGAAGCTTGCAGAATTTATTAGAGGGTTATCTAACATAACCAGATTTGAGCGACTAAATTAAATAATGTTGCTGATTTAAATAAAAAAAATTCTTTTATTTTTTATTTCGATGTTACATTATTTTTAATTGATCGTAACTTTTTATTTATTTATTTTTTTTATTATTATCATCTTAGGATATTTAATTAAAAAAGTATGTTGCAATATGAATACATTCGGTAATTAATTAATTTATGTTAAGAATCCCCAGGTTGATTATTATGGAAATTTATTTGTATTCCTCTGTTAATTGTTTTTGTAACATTCGAAATTTAAAAAAAAATTTTAAATTAAAGACATTTTGCTTTGTTAATTTGAAATAAATTTTTGTATTTAAAAAAAAAACCGTTTAAAAGAACGTTTTTTTCTTCAGTCTTTTTCCACTTTTATTTAAGTTAACTTTTAACATTTATGTATTGTGGAGTTTAATTACTAAAACATAATTAATTGTAGTGTTTCCCGTTTTACAAGTCCACATTAATTAGGTTTATTACATTGTAAGTTGTTAACATTAAAAAACCTTTACTACTTTATTTCTTCAAGAACAAAAACATTTATTGTTAACCTCTATTTTTATTTGAAATTAATTTAAAAAATCCTGTTTGTTAATTTAGTATATTTATATTTATTAAACTTCAAATAAATTACCTAATTTTGAGGATATGTTATTTGTGTATTTCTCTTAAAATAATTTCGACATTTACTGTGTAATTTCACAAATGAATTATTTGCCTCTCTGTTTTGAGGATTTGTAAATAATGTGTTTCATTTAACTGACTGTTTAGTGAATCCGATAATGAACCTCCGTTTATGCGTGTAATACTGTGTTTACCAAACGTTTGATATGATTTTGTTAAAAGTTAATATCCTTTATTTTTCATGAATCAAATTAAGATATTAAAAAAAAAACTTTTTTTTTTTTAATTTTAATTAATTTATTGATGATAATTTGTTTCTTTATTTTATTAGAAAATTCATAAGAAAATTGAATAAAGAAATGTGTGATGATATCAGCTTAAAAAATTATTTTCATCAAAGAGAAAACTTCGTGCTTACTGTCAGAATTTGATTACTTCGTGTTGATCTAATTTGTTGGTATTAATTTCTGACGAACATGGAATTCACTAAACCGAGTTGTTCTTAATACCGAATTAAATTTTTAATTTACGTTCTGTTTAAATACGAATCTCATAAGTAATTGCACAGAGAAAGAGAGAGAGAGAGAGAGAGAGAAAGTATTAGAGAAATGTACCATGGTATGTCCTGGACGAGCGGGAGAATCGATCTGAAGTAATTCTGCATTCTCCCCGGGTTGGTTGCTATGGTTACCGACTTACATCACATTAAATCAAATTCCCTCTTCCTCATCCTCCTATACTCATCCCTAGTCTCAGATTTTCTCCCTCTTTCCCTCTTCTATTTTACCTCCCGCTTGTTTGACATTCAAAGGGCGATGAAGTCTTTCTTCCTTCACGTATTTCCTACTTCTCATCCGTCTTCTCCTTCATATTCTACCTCCTCTCCGGACCAGTTTGAACCCTCATTCTCTCCCACCTCCTTACAGTCTGCCCGCTCTCAACTAGAATCTCATTCGCCAACTTTTCCATATTTCGCTTCACCATCATTTCCTTTATTCGTTCATATTCAGTTCGTATGTGAACCAGACAGCTGTGAATTGTGCTATCACTTGGAAAGCATCAATTACACGACCGCCAAACTCTTTATCAATAGTTCTATCTCTGTTTCTTGTTTTATTTTTATTATTATCTTTCTTTATAATTGTATTCTATTTCTTATACATAATGTTTATCGTTTTTTTTTTTTTTTGAGTATCTTAATTTTAATTGGATGTTGGTCTTTAAATACCCAACATCTTGTTTTGTTATTATTTTTATTTATTGATTGTCTGTATACTTTTTCTATTTTTTATATCTTTGTTTCCCCTATCTGAGGGAAAAGAAGATTTTTTTTATTACATAATAACATTCAGTAGTTATGAAAATGGTTGGTGTTGCATTCTAAATAAAAATATTAATGCTTTTATTGCGATGAGGGGAAAGGTGTTTACCTTTCCTTCAAAATAATAAAAATTATTATTTGATTTACAACCATATATTCTCTTTTTCTTCTTTTCATCAGGCCTTTAGTAATCTTCAGCAATAATCATTATATCTCATCCACCGACCTGTCCAATAACCCTTTTTTTAAATGAGATTATTTTTTATCCGTTTAGAAAAGAGTATTGTATGTACAAACCAGTCTATGTAACTTCGGAAATAGAAGTTACCTCTAGACCTTAGATATAGGTTACATTTACGGAAGAAGTGGTCAACTTTTACAAATCTGAAAAATGTTTTTATATAATATCGACCTTTTAAAATAATTCTATATACCTAGCTAGTTACTTGATCTGGTGAATCTGGTCAGAACTTAATGAGTTTTATGAGATATTATGTTTAAAAAATTATGTATCTAATTCTTCAAATAAATTCAAAAGAATCCATGTATTTGTTAAATAATTATTTGAAAAAAGGAATATATATATATATATATTTATCCAGTTATGTTGCTAATCATTTTTCTAAGACTTTGTCTATGCAATCTAAGAATCTGCAGTTGAATTAAATTTCTTAAGTTTATGAAGATATTAGTACAAGCGTAAAATATTATCCAAGATCTTAATGATACCTTTAGGTAAAATTTTAATTTTATCTAACAACGTTAATTTTCTTACGAATTCGCAATTTAGAATTTTCAATTTCATCTATCTAGCCTAATTTATTTATATTTTTTTCTTAAGCATACTTTGCTGAAGGATATTGATTTAATTATAAATATTGATTTATAAAAAATTAAATTAAAATTTATTAAGTTAATATTGATGTATTTATTGTGACAGGTAAGGAAAGAGAGATTTGATGCTAATGTAAGACACGAATTATTTATGTAGAAGGAAAAGGGGAAAAAGCATTTGTTGAAATAAATCACAGCCGGCAACGATGACGTGAAATCAAGATCAATTCGTTCCTGTGATTGGCCGAACGAATTGAAAAACCCAAGCGCATTCTTATACAAAACAAAGTATAATTATTAACATCATCAGCAACAGATACTAAAATGTTTGTCTTGATTTGGAGATAATTCATTTTTTCGAAATTTTCGGACGTTCGAAAATAAAAAAAATCCGTGGGTTGTATTGAATGGACAATGATTAATTAATTTATTTACATTAAAACAAATTATTTTTTACGAACAAGTTGTAAATTACCAGAAGGTTTTCTTGTTTAATATATTTTATATATATATATATATATATATATATATATATATATAGAATTCTTTATCAGTTTTATGAAGGTATGACGACCAGTAAATAATTATTTTATAGAAGTAACTGTTTTAATGTTCTTTTTGACAAATTAATTAACTGTTAGTTTTATTATCGTCATTAACTTAGCCTGAATTATAATTAGTCCTAATTAGCTGATATTAGCTTAATTAGTTAATATTATTATAACCTAGTATGACGCAGTTTGAAATTTTTTTATTATACTGATAAAACATTAAATACGCATTAACATATATATATATAAAATATATTTTTTCAGTTTAGTGTATTTTTGTTTTGAACGCTTGGAATATACCGAGTGATTCACGAAGAATGTAACAAACTTTCAGGATATGTTCTGCTGGTGAAAATAAAGATCATAAAACATGAATTCTGAAACGCTTCGTTAGCGAGTGTCAGCTGGCAAACCATTTTACCTTAATTTCTGCGCCTTCAGTAAAATTACGCTATAAAGTAATTCTTGGGACCAAATTAAGATAGTAAATGTTGAGTGGTTTTATTTGAAATCTGACATGAAAAATTCGAAACAGAACAGATTCCAGAACTACATTTTTAGTATTTTCCGAGAAATCTGGGGTAAAAGACAAAATATTGGTATCTGTAAACACACTATTTTATATATGGCTTAAAATAAGTTTCATAAATAGATAATAAACATATTTTAAACAAAACTTGTAGAGTATTTGATTCTGAGTAAAATGGTGTGAATAAAGTCCACAAAAAATAAATACAAATACTAAATACAACCCTAAGAATTATAGTCTGACTTAATTTTACCGAAGGCACAGAAATCAGGGTGAAATCTTTCGCCAGCCGATGCTTGCGTTCGAGTGTTTCCGAACCTAAGTTTATTGTACTTCCTTCTTTATTTTCTTCAGTAGAACCTTTCCTGAAAGTTTGTTATATTCTTCACGAATGACTCTTTATAAGTCAACTTGTTAAATGTTATTTGGTTAAAATTACTTATTACTTATTTTATTATTACTTATTACTTATTACTTATTAAAACTATTGTTGATATATATTAATTAATGTTGTTGACCTAATTAATTTTAACAATATTTACAATATCTTTATTTATTTTGTTACTTTATATATTTATAAAGTTCAATAGTTGTAGGTATGATTAAACTCATTAACAAAAAATTTTACTTTTATTAGCAAATAACTCATCTTTTTATTATTATTATCATAAGACGTACAGCAGTGGAAGACGCTAAGTAGAGATGGTTCATTTTTTGGGCTTCTGGTTCTTTTTGTTTGCCCACCACTCTTTCATTGTTTGTAAGAATTGAGCTCTTCTTTCCACGCTCCACTTTGTCGTCCTGGGTTTTGGTGCTCTTTTCCCCAAAACCCAGGAAGGTTTAAACCATAATGGGAGGTTTAACCTTTCATTTTTCAATCTTCCTTCTGATTTCGTTCCTTTCATGTATTTCTTCTTCAGTGATTTGAATTTCATGTCCTTGATGTTTTGGATCCATTCCCCTCAGTTTGTGAGCGTCGCTACATACGTTGCAATCTTTCTCGTTATTCTGTATTCGGGAAGAGCCTCATTATATGACCGTAAAATTTAAGACGCCTTTCCTCATGTCTGCTTCTATGTGCGAGTATGCTTCAACTCCAGATGTTTTCTGTAGTCTGTACCCATTTACGGTCCATCTCGGTCCCAGAATTTTCCTAATTATTTTTCTTTCTTCTCTCTTTAGATTTTCCATATCTGTTTTTCTGTTTAGTGGCAGGGTTTCGCTAGCGTATAATATTGTCGGTTTAATCACTGTGTTGTAATGTCTAATTTTGCTATTTAATAACAAAAATTTCTTATAAAGATTTTGCACCAGTCCTTTTGCGCCTCTTCCTCTTCAGTCTCTTCGCGCCTTTTGTATCCTTTCATATTACAAATTTTTTCAGTGATAATTTCTCCTAGGTATTTAATGAATGGAACTCTGTTAATCTTTACGTATTTGGTTTGTA
The DNA here is from genome assembly GCA_010016005.3 of Zanna intricata. Taxonomy (NCBI): domain Eukaryota; kingdom Metazoa; phylum Arthropoda; class Insecta; order Hemiptera; family Fulgoridae; genus Zanna; species Zanna intricata. The sequence continues at coordinate 2,013 of JAAAKQ030078781.1, read as the reverse complement.
ACTTGAAAATTTCTAAATTTGTTGTTGTGAAAATTGTCTTTTCAAAGGAGATTTGTAGACCGACATTTTATACAATTAAAGAAAAAAAAAATTTTACATTGCTACTTGATATGGCACTTATATACATACTCGTGTGATTTTGGTTGAATTTTTAAAGATTTTTTTTAATTTGGTTTTATTTCTTGTCTACTTACGAGTATATCTTAATTTTTTTTTTTACGTTTCATCTTATTCAGATGTATTATTTTGTCCCTCTGATTTTGGATTGGCATATATAAAAAATAGAGATGGAGTGATTTCTTTATTTTATAGTTTGCGATTTTTTTTTTTTTAAGAGGGTGGTTTAAATATTATTTATGATTTATTATGTCATAAATTATATTTTTTATAGATTGAAGTTCGGATGGGATAAGAAAAAATGTGATGGAAAAGTAAGTTTTAAAAGGAAAATATTAATTATTATTTAATGTCATTCTTATAACCTTGATCTTGAAATGAAATTGACCTTAAGTTATAACGTCATTGCCAACCTTCTTGCTATAGCCAGAAGTAACTTTAAGTCAAGGTCAGGCATCTTTCTAAGAAAAACGATTTTTTTTTTTGTATTCTCCCCAATTGTGAGAAGATATGAAAATGTATTTATATTTTTTTTTCAATATGTTTCTGATTTATATCTTTATTTGCTTAACATATTAGGTATTATTTTACTACTTTTATAAAGTATTTATAGATTGGATTGGATTGGATTTTTAATAAAAATAGATTTGTTGCAATTTTTAACCGTACATTACTGAGGATTGTGCAGACAGTAGAATGAGCATTGGTTGTTTTTTTGTGTAGGTTCTCTTTAGTTGGTTGGTTTCTTGGTTTGAAATCGTTGTTATTCAGTAAAGGGACCTCGTATTGTAAGACGAGGGAGACAGGCCGCCGCTTCTATTGCTGTTGTACTAGTATTTCTGCACTGGCCTCGGGGGAACGTAGAGGAACCCAGGATCATTCCATGCACGTAAAACACAACTCTCTTCACACCCGACCAATCCTTCCTCACTCTCCTTCTCTTTTCTCGACAATTTTCTCGTCCCCTTTTTTTTTATTCTCCCTCTTTTACTTCTACGAAGATTACTCCTTTTTTTATCTCGCTTCTGAAATCTTGAAATTGGCTCAATAAATTGAAATTGTTCTTTTGTCAGACTTTTTCTTATATGTTATCTCATTCTCTCTACTTTTTTTTTTGTCTGTTTTTTAAATTCCTACTATTATATAATTCTACGTGCTTGGTTTTTTTTTTTTTTGTATTATTTTTCTTTTCTACTTTACAGTATAATATTTTTTAAATAGTAATTATTTTCTTATTTCAAAAATAAATTAAATATTTTTCTTAATAAAATAAGTGGAATACTGTTATTTAATTCTTTTTTTTAGATGATTAATTCTGCAGAAAAGCTTAATGTATGTTATTTGAATATTTCTAGCTTATGAAAAATGCTAAGCCTAACAGTGATTTGAACCTTCGAGATAATTAGGTCAAATAAATTGAATATATGTAGGGCAATATCTGATCGGGTTGATTCGTTAGCTTCTGTTTAAAGCTTAGTAATATATTAACCCAGTAATTATAAAGAAGCAATTTCTCATTTCATAATTCATACACCGATAGTGTAATTTTTGGTTGATATGATTCGATTAGATAGTCCACCTAGTGGTCTATGTGGTCTATGGTCTAGTGGTTAACTCATCATGGAAAATCAGCTAAATTTGAAGACGGGAGTTCTAAGGTTCAAATACTAGTGAAGGCAATTATTTTTATTCGGATTTGAATACTAGATCGTGGGTACCGGTGTTCTTTGGTGGTTGGGTTTCAATAAACACACATCTCAGGAATGGTCGACCTGAGATTGTACTAGACTACACTTCATTCACATTCATATACGAGGGTATCCACAAAGTAACCTTCGTTTTGAAATAAAAATTAAACCAGTTGAGATACAAAAATTTTATTATATACATCTTAAA
>JAAAKQ030078780.1:0-57579 GCA_010016005.3 Zanna intricata | reverse complement strand
GCAGGCAACGGTTGGAATATGTAAAACAAATTGTTAGGGATGTAGGATGTAGGAGGTATACTGAAATGAAACGACTGACATTCGATAGGGAATCTTGGAGAGCTGCATCAAACAGTCAAATGACTGAAGACAAAAAAAAAAAATCAAAATGGCCATCTAAAACATTTTAAGTAACTTCTTTTGGTTTTAAACAGTTTTTGAGTGTCTTTTTGTTTTAGAATTTGTTTCAATTGCTATTTGCTACAGCTCTTTCTTTCTATTTTATTTTTTATTGAAAATAACTTCAATAATTTAAGATTATATTTAAAAACAACAAACAGATATTGTAATCAGATAAAATATAAATGCTAGTCGACTCTTGATTAACTTTTAATATTAACATTAACTGTCAGATAAAATAAGAACATAATTGTCGATAGATATTATTATTCTTCAACAAATAATGTCTTATACAGATTTTATAGGGGAAGTTACTCCAAATAAAATTGTGCTGCACATAATTTATGTGGTTTTGGCCATCAGAAGATTTTTTAAAAAAGTAATTTTGTTTGTAGTTATCAGAATCCACAGTGTGTTTTATAATTAAGAAAATTTATTTTATTACAGATATAAAAATCCAGATTGATAAATTAAAAATTTTGTCCTACACTGATTGCAAAAACATTTACACCTGTAATCTCTGTGTGTGTGTGTGTGTGTGTGTGTATATATATATATATCCCAAATTGAATACAAGATTTGAATTTGCCGCCATTTTTGCAGTTAATTGTTGGCAACCCTGAAAAAAGGGCAGTTTGACAACTGAGAGTTTAAGGTTAGTAAAAATATGGAGCATTATACAATACGTGTTTTCATTATTGAACAATATTTAAAAAATAATGAAAGTTTAGTGGCCGCAGTTCGAAAATTTTGTACAAAATAGTATCGGTCAAAATAGTGTTGTAACCTCATCAACTGTGAAAAGATTAATTGAAAAATTCAAGGAGACTGGATCAGTTGGAGATACTGAACACACCGGTTGTCCAAAAACAAGCCGTTCAAATGTTAATATCAAAGCAGTGCGTGAGAGTGTTGGTGAAAACCCAGGAACATCAATTCGGTGTTGTGGGCAAGAATTGCAAATTTCAGGAAGCTCTCTATAGTGTATACTCACAAAAGATCTGTGTATCCATGCTTATAAAATTCAATTAGCACAGCAACTGATGCCTAATGACCATGTACAGCAAAGAGAGTTCATGGAATGGATTATTGAACATCAACAAGTGATGCTGATTTTTCGAGCAAAATCATCCTAAGCACTGAAGCACATTTTCACCTTGATGGCTTTGTTAATTGCCAAAATTTCTGTGTTTGGGGTTCGGAGAACCCACATGTGATTGTTGAACAACAGATAATCAGTGTAGTAAAAGTATTTTTATTTTGGAAAATATTATTCTATCTGTATCAGAAATTGGTGGTTAACACCTTTGTCGTACACTATTATGACATCTGTTGGCTTCATTTATTCAATATTACAAAATATGTTCAAATGTCCACTGTAAACGACAAGATTTAACACATTTCAAAGTAGATTCCACATGTTTGATTTTTTAATCAGTGTGCACGGTTTTGATAAATGTTGAGAAAGCTATTAAGATTCAATATTCAGGTTGTTAGGTATCTAGATTAATCCATCAAAAAAAAAAAAATCAAGAGTTGACTGTGTGTTTTTAATAAAGATTAGAGTTCCCTAAAACACAAAGTTTTTTTGGTTGTTATTTCTACTGTTCTATTGTAACAATAATTGCGAAATTTGTTTGTAATTTTTTAAATCAAGATTATTAATAATCACTTAATTTTTGAATTGTTATTTGGTCTTGAACATTTATGCACATGTTATAAAGTCTATACGTTGTTTCTAAATTCTTCCAATTTTATAAATTCTTTATGATGTTTGTTAGTTTAGCTGTTGCCGCAATCTTTTAAATTATTCATCCTTGCATATGAATAGTGCAGAATCACATACATATAAAAACAGGGCAAATATGATGTTATTTAAATTATTCATAATTATTTTGTATGTAACACTTTTATTCTTGTATTTGTTAATTTTGTTGATTAATAGAATTAATTATAGTTAACATTATGAAGTTATGGATTTTGTCTGAATGTGAGATGTAATGCAATTCATCATGTTTAATCAGCAAATTATTCATATGAGTTTTAAGTCAGCAATTTTAGATATACTTTATAAAAGATTTAAATATATCACAATTGTATTAAAAGAAGTATGCAGTATATGTTTCTTATTTTATATTTATAACTGTTTTAAAAAATTAATTATTTTAGTTACAGTATATATATATATATACAAAGCAATTCATTACAATGCTTTCAAGAAGAACTTATTGGTGTTATTGCTTGACAGATTTGATTTGTTTTTTTTTCTTCTTTAACATAGTGAAAGTAATAAGGAAACATTATTAATCATAATAATAACATGAAACATTACTGTATTATCTTTTGTTTGTACAAAAGTAAAAGTGTGTACATAGTGAATTATAGTCATAGTGAATTATAGTGTCTTTCTTAATATGTATATTTCTTATATTGCAGTTTAGAAATTTTGTCTTGGAATAAATGAGTAATATCCATGAAGGAAGGCATCCTTTTTCTTAATAAAAAAAAAAATTCAGTATACACAAATAACATATAGTTTATTGTCATTTTATTTTTATTTTTTTTTTTCTTTTTAGTTCAGTATTTTTTTTTTTTCCATTTTTCTGTAGTATTTGTTTCAATACATAATGCTGGCCACTAACTAAGTTGTTTGATGTATAGGTTATTTTTTTTTTCTTTAATTGATTATTTGATGTAATTTACTTCTTCTAGTATTAGTGATTTTTTAGTATCCTTTTGTTTGAAAAAAAATTTACACACACACACACATTATATATAATAAGAATTCATTGACCAAATTTAATTCTACATTGTATTAATTATTAAGTATATATACAAGTGTGCATATTTAATTTCATACTTGTGTCATAGGTATTCCAGTGATTATGTATAATTACTTGTTATAAATAATGGTATTAGTAAAAGTAATAAGGAATGATTAATACAGTGATATACATTCAAAGACTAAATGTGAAATGCTGCTCCCCGATGATAATTTGCGTTTTGTGCATATTCAATCTTTTTCTATCGGACTGCGTCTCACATTCATTATCTTATTTCCACTTCTTCCTTTTTCTTCTTCTAAACTAGTTTTCCTTAATTATTTTCTGGGTTATAACAAAAAAAAAGAATGCTTGACAGAATAACACATGCGGCTCACATAAGACATGAGCAAATTTATACCGATAAAAAACGTGCACTGTCTTTCACTACCAGCGGTGTTGGTATTTTTTCTTATATTTTCAACAGTAGGAAAAATATAGGTTAGGTTTGCTTGTTTCACTTTGCTGATTTATTTTTAGTTTGCTTTGTGTAATATGTAAATAATAGCTATTATTCTTGTATCATATTAAAGCATGGTTAAACCACATTATAATGTATGTTACATGTAGTATGTATATATTTGTAATATTTATTTTAATTTGATGATTAGGCTGTGTTATATATAATGAACTTTTCATTTTAAATGTTCAGTGTAATAAAAACAAAACTAGCTTAAGTAAATGTGATAAAAATCGGTGAAGTTATACATATTTTATGTAAAGTATTATATTTAAATATAGCTTTAATTAGAAAACGGTAAACCGTCCTAGCTAATGAAACATGAGTTTTCTATAATGACTAGTAGTTAAGTAGCAAAGTTTTTTATTACAATGAAGTAACAGAAGCTTGCATTGAAAAATATTTGACATACATTAATAAATATGGGTAGATTTAAGTTTGATATGGTATATTTAAAACTGGTTTTAAATAACCATGAGTGATAGTGTTAGCATATAGGATTCCAATTACATTCATATTTACAGAATATTATGGACTGATCCATTCATTTATTACATTTAAATTCTAAAAAAGTCATAATATATTGTAATTATTCAGCTACTGTGTTCTTTTTTCCTCTTTTCAAAAATAATAGAATGTTTACTTTTACATATATTTTTTTTATATAACAAAGAAAAAAGGTATTGTACAAATAAAAAATGAACTGACTGGAGGATATTGTACAAAATTTATTGAAAAACCACCTGTCACAACTTACATCCAAGATTATAGTGTTTATAATGTGTTTTTAAATTAATAAAAAATTTATAAATTTGTAATAGTGAAATGTATGATATACAAAATAATTTAATGGAAGTAAAAAATATATCTTTTTATTTTTGTATTAGAAATATATACCAAAAATTATTTCATGATAAACTGACTTTTATTGTTATTTATCATGTAGAACTGTTCTATTTTTACTATTTATTATTCATTGTGTATTTTTACATAGTAACATCATATTTTTTTATTTGTCCATGATTCTTTCACCCACTTTATTAACTCGATTTAACACGTTGACATTTTAACCTCACTTTATATACTATAGTTATTAAAATGCTACCCTCTGCACTTTTCTGCAGGATTGCACTCGGTCAAGTTAAAAGGGAATACCGTTCATTATTTTTCCTAAGACTCAATTTATGTAGTCAATACAGTATTTGATTATCTTCAGTGACATCAGTCTAAGGCTGTTGTGAAATGGTGATTATTTATTTAAAGAAAAAAATTCTGATGATTAACATTTGCTTTTGTAAGTGGTCATGTATTAACCCAATGTAAGTTCTATCTTCTGAACCGTAGCAGCAGCATGCTTCTCTGTCTAAACTCATCTTTAATCAGCATGATAACAGTTAAAAATATTTTTTTTATATCACAGTAATTAGGATAACTCAGGAAATTGTTATTATGAAAGGCATAAATATTTGAAAGTTTTGAATTCCATTTAGACAATAAATTTTAAAAATAATGTGTGATTTCAGCCCAAATAAGTTGTAATGAGCATTCAAAACCCTGTTTTTCTACAAAATATATTACTTTTACAAAATCACTTTAAATAAACCTTTGTGATATGTAGCCTTAACCTCAATATCAAAAAATTTAAAACCGTAATGTAAATGTCATGTGTATCAATATATTATTCACCATTTTAATTATCAATTAAGTTTTTTAAATTAATTGTTTAATTATTACAAATTTTATCAGATATTTTTCTTTTATACTGATATGGCTGTAATTTTTCCACACTACTTTCTTTTCTTTTTTCATTTTCTTAACATCTCTAATCAAATTTAAAATATATCATGTTTAGGCTGAAACTAAAAAAATACTGAGTGTGTCTTTTGGCTGATTTTTATTTCAAATTATTTTCCATGGGCTTTAACTCTCTTAACTTTAAAGCTTATGAATCTACAATAAAAAGACTAGATTATTGGAATTTTAAATTGCACAAGTAAGATAGTCATTGGCTGTATTTGTCAGTATGAGCAAAACTAGCAGAAATTTGTGTAAATAATAAAATTATGACTAAAACAGCACCAACTACCGTAAAAAAAACTCTAGTATACCATATTAAATCAGCAGGAGGAATAAACAAAAACAACTCTTATAATAGATAAGAATATTTTTACATTTATGTGTTTGTTATTCTTGTATTTATTTAATAAAAATTTTTAAAGATATTTTATTCAGTTATTCATTTTTTACTATGTTTTGTTATAACATAATGTTTCATACTATTTATTATAGTGTGGTAAGACCATATGTAATATAATGCTAGGTATGCATGTAATTATTAATGTTTTTGTTCAGTAGAAATTGTAGAAATATAAAATCTGCATATGTATATTTATACACTGCTCTCTTTTCTAATTATTAACTTTCATTGTAGTTATAAAAGTTAACTTTTTGTTTTTAAATAATATTTTCTGCCAAAATTTAGCATATATATTTATATATAAATTATTACGTATTTCAAAAAAGTGAATGTAATTTCTTTCCACTTTTTTGGAATGAGAAAAGTGGAAAGTACTCTATGTGTTTTGTATTTTTATGAATTTGAAGTAAATATTGAATTTACATCAGAACTGCATTGTCTAATTTTGCTGTTCTGAAAATGAAATGTATGTTTTAAAACATATTTTATACATAAGTTTTCTAGAAGATTAACAAGTTTACTTTATCCTTACTACAGCATTTACATTGTAGTTATTCATTCGGTATAAAGTTGTGTTAAACAATTTAATACAGTACATCGGGTAGGGCTGTCAAAATCTTAATTACTGCAATATTTTTTAAATTTGATGATAGCATTGCTGTGGTATTAATTGAGATTATATTTCCTAGATTTAGGTTGAATATTGGGCAGTTGAATATGTCTTAAAATTTTAGGTATGGTAAACAAAAGTGATTTAATTTAAACAAACTTGAGTTTTGATACTATTTACAATGAATATAATTAAAAGATGCATTTTTTCATCTCAGGACATCATTATCCATTGTAATTCTATCACCTTATAAAAATACATGTTTACGTTTTATTTCATATTTTGATAAAATATGAAAATATTGGCACTTTCTGTTCTGGTTTTGAATGTGTTTTTTAAATGTATCTTTTTCATTTTTTGAAAGTTACTTTATTATTGCCAGAACAAAACATATTACTTATGTGTGTAATTAATATGTGTATTGGTGACACCTTAATAAGGCGACGGTATTTTTCACCTCTCTTATCTCTCTTGCAGCTAACTACTGTCACCTCACGACAACTCTAAGTCTTTTGTACATTTTCTTGAATTTTTTTTCATGGACACTATTTTTTATTTTATTATTTTTCACATGATTGTGAATCATGTGAAGAAATTGTGAATTTCATCACATGATTGTAACAATAAGGTTTCATTTTACTGGAAAAAAATAACTCAGGACAGTTGTACTCTCCCTAATCTGGTTTAGGAAAAAAAAAAATGTTGTTATGTATGTGTGATATCACATATCCAAGATTTTGCAACCAGCTTCTGATGGTATTTACTATGGCCCCTGATTCAATGGACATAAAATTAAATTTTTACATTTCCTATGAATAAACAAAAATAAAGTGTAAAAAACAGTAAATATTTTCAAAAAACAAAAAAGAATTTAAAAAACCGCTTAAAAAATTAAATAAAACCCTTAAATAAAAGCTTTGATCTAATAAAACTAAATGATGTTGGCTAGAAAAAATCTTCAAATGATTTGGCCATTTTAACTCGCACAGCTTCTGTCTTCCACTTAATTTTTTTTTGTATAAAAAAAAAATTACCGTTTTTATTGGAGTAGCCATTACCTATGAGAAGAGAAGAATTGCACATATAAAAATTAAATAAACAAAATTCTAAGTTAAATAATAAGAAACTTAATACATTTCAAAAATTTGGCACATGCCTCACATCTGGTACTTCATGTGATACTGCTTCAACACTGCCATTATATGTATATAGAACTAACTAACTATGAGAGTGTAATTACAAAATTATTTATTTGAATTGTATTAAATGTCAGAGCATTAAAAAGAAATTAAAAAGATTTCATTTGAAACAATCAATAGATTTCAAGATTTAAAAGATTTTTTCTTGTCAATTAAAATGTATTTAATTTACTTGGATTTTTACTTAAATTTTAGATATACGTAACAATTTTCTATTATAGATTTATTCTGTTATCAAGCTAATAAAATATTGTGCAATTTTTGTTAACCAATCAAGTTTTAAGTAAGAATTGTTTAAGTAACTAATTTAATTGTAATATATCCACTAAATATTGTTTAAAAATTTCTATAGTAATCGTATTTTTAAAAGTAGCTTGATCTGTTATAATTTAAAATATAGTTTGTTTTCACAAATACAAAATAATTTTTTGCAGTCTATTACTAAATATTCCTTTTGAGAAATGTTTTAAATTTAATAATATTTTTTTCATTCATTCACCTTATGCTATACTTGATAGAAGTTACTGTGGTTTTTCTTTAAATGTAATCTGTTAAAAGTATATGCTGATTTATTAAAAAAATTTTGGCAGAGATAATAGAATATTGCCTGTTTCCTTGTGCTTTTTGTGTAATATTATAGATTGTTTGCTGATGTCATAAGTCTCTAATTTACTATGTTCATTGATGGCAGTTTTATTTTCTTTTGTTTACTTTAATTTTTTTATTTGTTAACACTTTTTCTTTGTAAATGTACATACAGTATAAAAGCATGCTGATTATTTTTCTTTGGGGACTTGTTCATTATTTGGAATTCATTCATTCGCTTGTGCTGACATTTAAAAATTAATGCTTATTGATGAATTTGTAGTTGTGATCGGGTAATGTTTTTACCACTTATTTATTTGTTGTTAATTTTTGTTTTATGTTTTTTTATACTTACATATGTGTATGTCATTTTACAAATGAGCTATTAAAAGTACAATGCACACAATAGCTTTATATTCTGTATTTTTTATTTTTTAAATTATTTTCATATATTTATTTTTGTGTGCATTTCAGTTTTATTTTTATTATTTTATTCATCATTTGCTTTAAAAGACAAAATTATTTACTGTATTTTTTAAAAAAGTTATTAACTTGGACAGTATGCATTTTCATAGCTTCAGTTAGTCAGATGTTCTGTTTGGAAAATATACTTAAATATTTGTTTCAATTTTATAAGTGTTCTAAAATTTTAAAGGACTTTTATTAACCTGTTTCTTATTATATGTGTTTTCTCTGACTTATAACAGAGGCTGATGTTATTTATATAATACAACTACTTATTCATCTGCTGTTGTCATTTAAGTGCTGTTATTATTATGTATTAAATTATTTTTTTAAGACTAATTTAATTTGCTTTTGGGAGCATCAATGAACAATGTATGATCATGCTTACTTATATAATGAATTTTTATTAATATGTATTAACAATGATTGGGACTCTCTGCTATTAATATTATTTTGTTGCTGATTAATAATGAGTTATTTAATTGGTAGCCTTGTTTAATTGCTTCAATCGTATATTATTAAGAGAGTCCCAGAAGAAACTCGGCACTGTTCCAGTACAGTTTGAGCAAAGCTAATGTTTGCGTGTGCTGTGAACCCAGAGAGTGTGTTTTTTTTGTGTTTGCTTAGATTAGAAATAGGTATAGGACGAATAGGACTTTGTTTCTCGGGTGCCCTCCTACACACTACACCCGGTTCCATGTGTTTTACAGCTGAGAGTAATCAGAGCTTTCAAGTCGACCCTGGAGGATCTGGAGGAACGACGATCTGTCCATAGTTTACACAGCTTGCACAGTTTGCGCAGTTCACGCAGTCGTCCTCTCTCGGACATCACTTATATTGATGAGGACCCCATCAAAACGCCATCTACCAATAATACCTCGTTTGCTCTTCCGAAGATGGTGTCTCCTGCCGAAGATCCCCATCGCCCACTAAATTGTGAGGGACAGCCGCTCCAGCCCACTCCCAAACACTTGCCTGATTTGACAAAGATGGCTCATGAAACCAGTATCTGAATATTCATCTGCTTCAAACAATATTCTCACTTTGATCCATGAGGGATACCACAAACCACAAGATCACAAACAATCAATCACAAGCTTGCTCGAGCTAACATTTTCCTAACCTTTATGCCTTTATGCCTGCTCCTTGCCACTCCAATCAACTGTAACATCGACCAGTTAGTAAATTACTGCCTTAAGCCTTAACCATTTTTTTATTCCCATTTCTTTAAAAGGCCTACTTTACACTTTTATGAATTAAAAAAGTTCATAAGAGTGTGCTTTTAATAATATTATTTCTGTTTTTTTACTCATAATTTTGTGGAAAAACTAACATGTTACATACTCGTACTTTGTATAATGTATCTCTTAACCAGAGAAATTATTTTTATTACTGTTATTTTTTTTGTCAAATAAAGGTTATATATATATATATATATATATATATAACCTTGAATAGCTATTAGCCTCTACATTCCTGTTCTGAAATTTCCTTGGTAACACATTTATTCCTTTTTGTACATTTTCACATTTTTCTTTCTTTAAACATTACTTAGAATTTTTAGTTTTTTTTTATAATATAATAACATTAATATTTTAAGAACATTGTTCAAGCAAGGCATCAGACTTTATGTATATATATATATATTTTTTTTTTTTTTTTTTTGTCGTGATGCTGTTTTATTATTCTCTGAGCTGTGCTTCATTATCAGCCTGAGATGCAATCTGAAACTCTTGCCTCTCGACAAAAACAAGTAAAAGTTTTTCCTGTTTGTGACTAAGTTGTAAAGTATTCCTTATCTAATACAAAGAACAAGTTTAGTGCTTCCTTTACAGTTTTCAATGTATTATTAACATAATAATGATAATTATTATTATTACTTTTATAAAAAAAATTTTTTTTAAATAGCAATGCATGTTTATGAAGTTCCTTATGCAGTGAATTCATAATCACGTTAATTTCTTCGTTTCTCAATCATGTTGTAATAAATCTTTGCTTATTTGTGTATATTATTTAATTGTATCTTATTTACTTTAAAATCATGTAATTCAAATCCTCCTCAACAAGTAACATTCTCTCTTAACATTATTCATAAATACATGTTATGTTTTTATATTCCATTTTTATTTTTCATTAAATAATTTTAAAATCATAATACCAGTTAATAAATAACATTAATATTTTCTTTTTTTAATTTGTTTTGCAATTTTTGTAATAGATTTGCATTTTAATGATTATATTTTTGTGTTTGAAATTTAAAAATAAATTTTATTTATAAACATCGGTTTTAAAAAGTTTTTTGTCTTTATATTTTATGTGGTTTTTAGAATAATTAAATTATTTTTTCTTGGAATCATAATTTTTTAATGTATCATGTAATTTTATTCATTTTTTTTTATCTCATTAATTTTTTTAAAACAGAAATCAAATTTTATTTGTAAAAAGAATTATATGAAAGATTCACTGTGATATCACTCTGAACTATTAACTTCTTTTTTTAAAAAAATACGCTTTAAGTACAGTACTAATAGTAAAAATGATTAATTCCAACCTGTAAGAAAAATTCTGAATTCTGATAGATATATTTATTTGTATCATTTATATATATATTCCTTTTGAGTTATAATTATTTATTTTTTACTACTATTGCTATTTATAACTACTAAATTTAGTATTGGCAGTTTCTCGACAATCCAGGACAGGACAAATAATTCCAAAGATAAAACTGTTGTGTAAACTGTACTTCCCAAAAAATTGTGATTTAAGAGAATTTTAAAATTCAATTCAAGAAATGTGCTTAAGTATTTCTCTGAACATTTATAGCTGTGAAGTTTGAAGACAGTTATATTTTAAGTCTTTTTAATATAAACGTTTATTTTTTTCTTAAAATTGCAAAAACATACTATTAACGTTAATATGTTCATATATAAACGTTAATAGTATGTTTTCAAAATTGATAAAAAATTTATTTTTACACATATGCTCTTTTTTAGTGCACTAGAGAAATAATTATTCTGTATAAGACATTGGATGGTTGTTAAAAAAATAAAAAAAATAAATTAAATAGTTTTAGTCTTCTTCATAACATTAGAATCAATTTAAAATCTTGTAGGTGGCTGTAAGTACAATAGCAGTAAGAATTTTTGTACCGCATGATGGCCGTTTCTGTTAAATCACATGGCCTTGCTCGATGATTAATTAATTAATTATGGTAAAATCAGAACTTTATAAAATTATTCCCATAATCTTTAACTTGTGAGCAAATATGCATTAAAACACCGTATGCTAGTTGAAAATAATTGTATTGATTTAATCTGAAAGTCTGGCTCACTATAATTCTTATTACAGTAGTTAAATGTAGAATTTTTCAGTTATCCGTCTCGATCTTATTGTACCCCAATCTTTTTTCAGTTAAACAACAAATTGATTTTTGTAAATTTTGTTTCTAAATATTAATATAAAAATTTAAACTGAATATCTGATGATACTTTTATAGTTAAGCTGATATTTTTTCTGTAAGTATCGATTAATAAATATAACATAGTAATAATTGATGGCAGTCATTTATTTTATCAGTGGTGTTTGTTATTATTTTATTTATTTATGTTTTTAATGTAAACATTCTAATCATGTACTAGGCTGCTTTTTTAATTATGAAGACTGTGTTCTGAGGGTTTCCGATTTCTTTTAAATTATTTTCTGATTCTTTTAATATGAGAAATATAGTATTATGCATTATGCGTTGAGATATTTATTATTCGTGAAGCTTTGAAGGGTGTGATAAAAAAAAGAAGCTTTTGATTTATAGATATTTTTGAAAAGGGATGCAATTAAACACATTTGCAGAGTATATAAAAACAATTTCTGTGCATTTAATTTTAAAATATCTTTTTCTACCTTATCAAAGCAACCTAACAAAATCTACAGAGTATTTCAGATCTTTTACAATGATGAATTAACTTTTCATTTCATTATAGCCTTTGTTTAATCTCAAAACTTTCAGTTTTTATTGTATGCTGAAAGAAAATAGTTATTTAAAATATTTGTTAGATTTTCATTTAATTGTCAATAGCAATAATAATTAACTGTTATTCAAATAATGATTTTTTTTTATATCAAACGTATATCTTCAGCACAGTATAAAATAATGGTATGATAACCAAAAATAATTATATCTTTTTTAAACTCAGTATAATTGAAGAAAAAAAACATTAAATAAACAATTTTCATGAGATTTTGGATCTTCCTTTTTATAAAAATGTATCTTCCAATTGAAAATAGTCATATTAGCATAGAAAACAGAAGAACTGTTTTTTACTCATTATTTTTAAAAACGGACCTTTTTCTGCAAATTTTTAATTTTTATTTTTCAGCACATTTTTCTGAGTTGAATGTCATTATGAAATTCCTTCAAATTGCAGTTTTTTTAGTCGTTAAAAACCTTTTTTCCCTGGATTATAAAATTATTTTTAAAATTTCAAAAACTATCATTATATACATTTTGTTTAATCATGAAGATTATATTATTTTCCTAAAAATTGTTGATTAATATAAAATTCATTCTTTTAACATGTGTGTGCATGCACAAGCACACACAAACATATACCCACATATACATTTATATATAATATTTTCTTATTTCATGATTATTATTTTAAATTTTTTGTCATATAATTGCATGTTATACTTTATAATATTTTACAATAAACTAATGAATTGTATGACCTTAAATTCTTTTTATGATATTGTTTTAACATGAATTTTTGATAAGTTTCAACAAAGTTTCACTTTATTAAACTTAATATTTATTGCACTTTTTTAAGAATAAAAATTAATTCATTTGTCTATTTTTTTTTTTTTAATTATAATTATTGATTTATTTATTCATTATTTTTTTAAATTTGTTTGTTATTAAAGGTAATAAAGCATATCATTACATCACTACCTTTAAGTTTATTTTTTCTTTTAATAATTTATCTTTTAATGAATTCTAGTTTTATCAGAAAATATAAATTACTACAGATAAATTTGTAAAAAAAATATAAAATTTTATAATTTTTTACCTCTCCAAAATAATCACCAGAATATTTAATAGTTTTTATATTAATAAAATAGATATTTCATTCAAATTTATGTTATTCACTGCATTTATATAATCATTTTATTATTTTAAAAATTTACATTTCTTCGAGTAACTTAATTTATTTACACACTCTACACATTCCCTTGAATTTATATATCTGACATTATTGTATTTTATTGCTAGTAATTGTTTTTGTGTTCCATTTCTAGTGCTAGTTGTTTTAGAGAATAATTTTTGTTCTGATTTCTAAAAATCTATTTTATGATAATAATTTATTGCTATCATTTAATTATTTATTTTAAATTATAATTTTTGCATACCAGGATGTATGACATTTTGTTATATAAAAAGTTATCTGTAGACAGCTTTTAGTTTTCTTTTATTATATTTTCTTAAATATAAGGCAGACCTTTTCTTTATCATATATATATATTTAGATTTTTATTATATTTGTACTTTATTGTAGGATTATTTGTTATATTATCGTCAGTAAATTATTTATCTCAATATGAAGTAATTTTTTATGAAGCTGATAATATTTTCAAAATTAAAACTTATTAGATATTTCATACCCAAAGCTTGTATTTTTTCAGAATTTACAAATTCATATTAATCTTCAAATCACGTTAAATACAAATAGAGAAGCTTATTAGATTTTAACCAACAAATAGTCATGTTAAGAAAAAATATTGTAAATAAAAAAAAAAAAAACAAAAAAGCCATGCAACTGTTCAGTTATTTTCTTAAGTACAAATATGAGTACAACAGGACATATGTATGGGTTGTAAGATATATATGCATTATTCCTACCTTTGCCATATTTTATTCATTTGATAATTGTGGTAATCTTCACTGGAAATTAATATAGTTTTGAATTCATATGTTGAACCACACCAAATTATTTGAAATATTCTGATGACTTAACATCATTAACATTGTGTTATAGTTTTCTGTCACAAAAGTTAAAATATGATGAGTAAATAGTAATCAATTCAGTAAACAGTATCGTATTTTGAAGTTAGTTAATCTACCAAACGTAAAGAAGGCTGCTGTTACAATTTTTATTTCCCTTTTAATAAAGATTTCCTGGATCCATCACTGCAACTTGGTTTTTAGTAAATGTGATTTAGAACGGTGCCACATTTTTTCTTTGTAATAGTTATTTTTTATGATTTATAAACTGTTTTCAACTATTTATTGAAAAAAGTTAAAATTATATAACTTTCTTTGTCAAAACCTTTTTTTTGTGCCAGGTGCTGGTGATTAGTCAAATTTCAACATTATTAGGTTGTGCCTTTTTTTGCCATTGATTATATCATGCGACAAAAAATGTAATTGTTTTTTGTATGTTTGACAGTAAGAGGTAACATTGATCAAATCTATAAAATACTAGTTCTAATTGAGAAATTTAATCAAAATGTTCAATCCATATATAAATCAGAAAAAGATGTTCATCTGATTATATATGTTTCAATGAAGAATATAAAAAACTGTTATTCCATAACCCTATATTTAAATATTTAAGTTATATAGTGGAAAAGGATATGCATCACTGACTTTCTAAGTACAAGTATTAAAAATTATAAATAAATAAATAACTACCTTTAGATACCGTACTTTTTATATAATCAACGTCTTAATTGCTATAACTTTACCATTCTGAAGAATCTTGAGCACAACTTAATAACTCTACACAGTTTTAAATAAAACAAAAGAATTAACTGAAAATATTTATGTATTTTAAATTTTTGATGACATTTATAATTCATAAGGTATTTAATGAAGTAAAGTAAGATATGGCAAAAACAAAAACATTTAAAGTAAATTTTTTATTCCTTTTCAAAAAAAGATTATGATATCTTTCTTAAGAAATCGCTCTTTTTCATTAATTCTGTTGTTTATATATTTTTCTTGATAAGCAAGAGTGTAATGGTTATATCATTTAATTCTGAGATATTTAAAATCACTTGATATTTTTTATTCACCAAATCATACTGCTACTTTTAAAATATTTACTGTGTAATGAGATTTCCAATAGTTTTTTTATGGCTTTTTGTTAATAAATTAATAATGCTGAGCACAAGTTACTCAGTTTTTATGAATGAAACCGTCTAGATCACCTTTCACAAATTTAAAGTACTCTTTTGAATCAAATTTGTAATACTAGCAGGTGTGCCGACCTCTGTGGTGCGAGTGGTAGCATCTTGGTCTTTCATCCGGAGGTCCCGGGTTCGAATCCCGGTCAGGCATGGCATTTTTCACACATGCTACAATTCATTCATCTCATCCTCTGAATACCTAACAGTGGTTCCGGAGGTTGAAAAAAAAAGATATACTAGCAGGTGTAGGTAAATAACAAGACAGATCGTGTGTGTACAGTTAGAATTAATTTATTTTAAAAAATCTATGTCCTTAAAATGTGACATTAAATAAAGTGTAGTATGTATAAAAACTGTGATTCATATAAAAAGATGATGTTTTATCTTTGTGAGAATGTTTTGAGGTACATTCCAAAATAACATAAAACATTTAAAAAAAATTTTTTTTTTTATTATATATTTAATTTTATCTTTTGCAGCGGATTAATATTTTTATAAACTTATAGAACTGTTATATCAATGCATATTACTTACTTAAGTATCACAAGTGTAACAGTCATGTAAGTACATAGCGACATATGTAACAGAATCGTATCAGTTATGAAATTTGGAGACTGATTTACATTCCACAATATCAGAATAAAAATAACAGGACATGAAAACTGAGCACTTTAACAGTTTACGATCAAACAGTAAATAGATAAAATAGAAAGTTATTTTTGTTGATAGTATCAAAATATACATATACTTTATTTTTAATACTTCTAATCATTTCAACGGTAAATAATTCACCTATATAACTTCAGATGGGAAACTAAAGATCAAGAGAGTAAAACTATCAACAATTAATGTATTAATTTTTGATCATCATTAAATTGTAAAAAATCTTATGAAGGTGTAATGCTATAACTTTTTTTTTTAATTTCAATCTAAAGTCATAAACTGAACCTTCAGTTTTATAATTTAATTATGTATATTTACAAATATCAAAGAAGAAACTATAACATAAAGTTTCCTCTGACAGTACAGAAATTCCACAATGCCTCTTACCTTATGGTTGTTTTTTTTACTTTTTATAGTGTTTCAAGGGTTTTCTTCTTTGTCAGTTAATGAAATTTTTTACCATAAAAATCACACATTAACTTTAAAACATTATAATCATTACAAACTTAAAATTAACTTAAAAACAATAAATCATTTTACATGTAATGTTTTTAAGTTAATATGTGATTTTGGAAGTAAAAAATGTTATTAACTGATGATGAGGGAGATCCTTGAAATCACTAAAAAAAAAGCATAAGGTAAGAGGCATTGTTGAATTTCTGTACTGTTGGACGAAAATTTATAGTATTGTTTTGTCTTTCACATAATTAGTGCAGAGGAAAATATGGACAAATACAGTAACAAAAAAAGAATTGAATTTGATAAGTTAATTTATAAATATATATTGTTGGGATATTTGTTGTTTAAATCATATAGTTTTGCATAAATTAAAGTGAGGGTGATAATCAAAAAATTTATATTGAAAAATTGATATTTAAGTTTATTGGCCTGCATACATAATGTTTAGCATTCCTGACTAGTATACCAAGACCTGTTACACTAACCTAGGTTCAGTTATTAGAATAGATGGAATTTTTTTAAACAGCCATATCAATAGACCCAATCTGCCAGTTACATATTTTGTCCAGTGGTTCTCTCAAACTAGTTGTGTATTATTTACGTTAAATTAGTAAATATATTAATTTAATAATTTTTAAAAGTTATTGCTTAAAAATGAATTACTGTATTGTATCTCTCCAATTTAGGATTTTGTGATTTTTAAAGTATATACTAAAAGTGTTTTTTAAACAAAAACTAGTGTGGTTTTATATGAATTCATACACATTCTGTACTGATTCTTAGTGTATTCATAATTTTCAGGATTTTCTGAACTACTTATGGTATTCTTTCATAAAAATAAATAAATACTTTTCCTATTTCCATTAACATTATGAAGAAACATCTTTTCTGTAGATTGTTTTATTTCTGTGATCTAGATATTATTATAAAAAACATTTAATATAGAACATTGTTCATATCTAGTTTGTTAAAGCATTTAATAAGTTAAGAAAAAGGTCATAGAGTTTAGCATTATCACTAAAGATGACCAGATGAACATCAAAATGCATTGTAATTTGATAATTCAGTCACAACAAGGGTATCGCTGACCAAAATGTAATATTTAATGACTACAGATGTAAGTAACTGAAATTGTTACAATTGCTATGAAAAAGTGTTAAATTTGCTCTCAGGTACTCATAGAAAAATTAGAGATATACAGATTTTTATGGTATTAATATCAAGATTACTTTAAAGTGCCTGAACTGAAACCGATTTCCTTGTACAAGAAAGCTTATTAAAATAAATGTAGCAATTACAGAGGTAACCTGCTTTTGATTTTCCTTAAAAGTTACATGTTTTTATGTTAAATGTGTGGTCATAAAGATAACTGATTGACTGTTACCTAAAGAGTAAAACGGATTTGGAAAAGAGAAAAACAGGATCATGTTTTGTTGCCTTCTTCATTTTTAAGCAATTAATATAGAAGTAGAGGGAGTACAATCATAAAATGACAGCTTTCATTGGTTGTAAAAAAATACTTTGATAACTTCACAGTTATTTAATGCAGCAATTGTAAAAAAAGAAAAAAAACAAAAAAACAGTTACTTTCCTTACTGAACTATACACAGCTTGTATATAAAGGTAGCAGTTTCATGGACCTAAACAGTACAATTATATTATTTATTTAAAGAAATCATTACAGATTCCTTGGACTTAGAGTTTGTATAACTTTGATTAATATTTTCTCTTTTTTTTAGTGATTTTTCTCCTAATTGAAAATTTTTATTTCACTAGGAAATATACTACAGCTTAGCCCAGGTAATTACCAGAAATTTGATTTCATGCTGACAATAGTGTAATTTTTCAGGGTTCAGAGGATTCTACACGTAGAGCCTTACACAATCTTTCCTTTATCTGTACTTGTTACGGTGTCAAAATATTACCTTTCAAGAGAATAGTTATGGCTTTTAGATGTAAGGATTGAATTAAAACAAAGATTGTGCTGAACACTTCAGTACTTGATGGAGTGCCTTATTTTAGTTTGGCTACTTAGAATTTCTTTTGTCTTATGAGTACAATGAAAAGCATAAATTATTCATTAGCTATCATCAGCATAAGTTGCATAACTGTATGGCATAGAACAAGGAAAGCAATTATTCATGAAGTTTTATAAAACTACGACATCACACACATCATTGTACGTTAGGATGAGTGTATTGTGAAGAGTGTAAATTCAGGACTTAATATGAGTTTTCTTTATTTTATTCGGGGTTCGCTGAGGTCAGATATAAGGAGTGAAGCTGTAAGAGAAGAATTATAACTTGTCAAATCAGTGAAAAAAGTGTCATTAAAAACTACACAAAGGAAAAAACAAAAGTGGAAGCTGTTTGGAAGTCAAGCAGTTTGTTATGCTAACAAAGATTTACTTTAATTAAACCTCAGAGAGAGAGAAGTTTTACTAAAAAGTTGTACAGTTTGATCCATTAGGTGTGGAAAAAGAAGAAGATCAAAAATTTAGTATCATAATCACAACTTTATTATTTCTTATTGTTTATATAATATGTGACCATATAATAATAGATTTCACCTTCAGTTATTTTTAATTTGCCTTACAATATTAAGGAATATTATGTCCATCTACACACAATAATCTTAAAAAAAATGAACATGGTCGCTGCATGAGTAAAATTAAAATTTGATTGCTAATTTTATTAAAATGATTTTTGAGAATTTTTAAAAGCAATGGGATGTTTTTTAAATGTTATCATCATTTTGTAAACACGTTTTTAAATATCAGAAATTTTTCAGATGTGTTATTTATTTATTAGGAATTATATAAAAACATATATTGGATACATCATTTTATATATATATAAAAGTCGAATTAAATGCTGCAGTCATCAGCTGCAAGGAGTCGTCTAATCAAACTGCAGTTACATCCAATATCATTTAATTTTTGTTGATTTTCGAATGTCGTTTCAGCTGTTGAATTTACCCTTATTTCATTCTCTTTTCCTTATTACTCATATTTTCTAATTTGAATGTTTAATGAACAGTTGTAGATCCAATAGGTGATAAGGGATGCTGTAAATCTTACATACATATATATTTAAGTGTAACTTCCGAAGTTCTAGATTAAAAAGAAGAGTGTCTGTTACTTGAAAATATTATTGTTGTATTTCCATGGGGTATATTGAGGTTATGTTTACAATCAAATACATGAATGCATGCATTAATGTATAGGTATTAATTGTAACTGTTAGATTATATATTTGTATGCATTTTTTCTATTAATAAATAAGGTTATCGTTAAATGTTGGGTGATTACATTTAATTGTATTTTAGTAGATAAATCTAACGGGTACAGTGATCGATTATACGATGAATAATGAATAATAATGTCAAAGTGACATTCATTAGATCATAAAGATTAATATTAACTTAATAATTTAGCGTGATACTTACTTGTATGTATATTGTATATATCCAGTTCGTATATTTATTACATCAAATGTTTATTAAATAAAAGTAATTATAATTTTTAATAAAACTAATTATGATTAATGTAGAAAGGAGGTACTTAAAATTTGATCATTAAAATTAATACTATGTATAGCATATTTATTAATATATATTTAAAATTGTTTGTAAAAAGGTAGATAATATTTCTTTTAATATATACATCACTTTATTACAAGAGTGGGTTTGTGTGTGAGCAAGTGTCTGTATTGTATGTATAAAAATGGCCGATAACATTTTGACTGCGCTTAATTCTAGGATAGATAGATTATTTTATAATACTAATAATTATATTTATGTTAATTGTAACTGTACAAAATACAATTATCATACTTTTTATTAAATAATAGATTTAGATGTTAGAAAATAATATTTTAACAAAGCTGTCTTGATAAACTTAAGTTATTATAATATTATTGTTATTACTATTATTATTATTATTAATTATTTACTGCTTATAAACTTCAGATTTCTCTTTTTTGTTAATCGATATCATCATTCATTGCACTTACTTACTCTTGTAAGATTGTTTATGGAAGAATAATTTCTCTTATTGTTACAAATCATATTCAATTTCTTAAAAATATTCAAGTTCCACATTAAAAAAACAACAAAAAAAGAAAGAAATCATATTTTTCATCCTTCACTGAAATGTAATGTAACAATTCCAATAGAGCTTTCTCTGTAGCACGACCTGTATTTCATCCACAGCCACAATACAATTGTTTCTATTGTTCCGTAATAACTTTCATGGACAGTATAAATACATTACTGATACTAAAAACAGTCAAAAGGAATTTTTTGGGGCTATAAATATTCAGCCTGGCTGATGAGTTTTTAATGTTTCCTTTATCTCTTTATCTTAATGTATACCTATATCTCCTAATTTATGAATGTAATTTGTTTTCAGAGAATTATTCATTTAGTTAAAGTTTTAAACAGAAAAATAGTTTACTGTTATTTATTACACATGATAGAATTACTCATATACTCTACTTATGTTTATATTATTATAAACATCTACTTATTATTTACTACACATATATATACTCTACTTATGTTTATTTCACTTTTGAGTTAAACTAAACAAGCCGCATATGCAGTTGATGCATCTAAAAATCAATTTAACAACCATTTAAGAAGTAATCAAATTTCTTCCATCTCGACAGCGAAACAGTTTCTTGAGGGTATTTTATCATCCATTGATTTTTTGTGTATCCACATTCTTCATTTCTGGATGGCTGTTTATCATAAAATAAATAAGTTATATACCCTGAAACTTGTTCCAAAGCAGACTTCTTTTTTTCAACTGTTGTATGTAAATATAAATTAAATTCACATACCAGAAAGTAGACCTTAAAAACAGCTGGATATTTAAATAAATCAGATACATTTATTTATTTACTTTTTATAACAATTGAATCATATTAATTTTAAGTAAGATTATCGCCAGTATGATCTTTCACTGGCTGAACCCAAAATAGTATTATATTCTACATAGATGCCAACTTTTCTTGTTTCTCAAGATAATTTTAAAAAATCTGTGAAATACCACTACCAAAAAAGAAAAAGATGAGATTAATATTTTTATTCAATTTCCTTCTTAAAATTTATAACCTTACGGTTAAAAATATTTAATTCTAGCAAAACATAAATTTTCTGTTATTTTGTAGCATCCACCATCTTAATACGATCATGATTTTTTATTGAGTTTCATTCATTCATCATATTATAGTAATATTTTCTAAGAATAAGGGTTGTATATATTCTTAACTGTACACATGGATGAGGTCGTAAATTTAGTAGTACCAGAGAATCTTATTTAATTATTCCTGGCTTAAACCTACAAAAAGCTATGTTTATTGAAAAACAATCAAATTGCATAATTTATTGATGAAATTAATCCTAAATACTCATAAAAAATTACAGTATCTATTCAAAATCTTAACCAGAAAATGATTGGATTTTCACTTCAGCAAAAAACTGATGCTCCTGTATGCTTTAGCCGTACTAAACTCTACACGATATTAAAAAAAATATGACGTATATAAAATACTCTTTTATAACTGCTCTGATTACAATAACTAAACTCTTTGTTTTATTTATATAAGTCAGTTGATTGTAGCATGGTAGAGTATGTTGTGTAAGTTGTGAAGCTATTTTAGGTTTATCTGTGTATAAAGTAGGCCACTTATGCTCATCATCTATGACATCATAACTGAAGTTTTTCCAATACCATGTTATTTATATTCATAGACACAGTATTTGTCATTTACAAAGTTCTGTAGTCTGTTAGTTATTTTGTAATCGGTTAATTTATTGTTTGTATTAAAATGATAATGTTCATTGTATGATTCACCCACTTTCATGTCTTTTTTACCTTTAAAGCATTCATTTGAAAAAATATTATAGGATCATTCTTCCTAAAGAATTTCCTTCTTTTTTAATTTTTATTGCAAGCATTTTTTTTTTTTTGTAAAATTATCAGAAGAATTATGAAAATAAATAATAATTTTAATACTGTTACACGTTAATGAAAAATCATAATTCTTTAATGTCTTAATAACAGGAAGTCAGATCTCTGTAAAAAATGCAATATAAAACTATAGTTCCAAATTTTCATTTGTGAGCACCATAAAACAATCTCTTGCAGAATAAATTTTAGTCAGAGATGTACATTATCATTGTATCTTACAAATTAATAGTGCTGAATTAATTCATTTTAGTTAACCTTCTACTACGGACAAACTAAAATTAAGAATTTAAATGAAAAATATATTTTCCAATAATCAAACAGCTGAGAAATGATAAATGATGTAGTTAAAAGTATCTAAAACTTAAGTCTTATCACAAACAGAAAAGTAACCTATATGATGTCTGAACATTCAGTCTTTTTAAACTATTGTTTTTATTAATTTTTTTGAATAACTTTTAATGACATTATAGTAGTAGAAATTTGGAAAATGAATTTTAAGCAGGTAAAAATTAAGTAATGTATATATTAAATGAATGTAAATTATTTTTTGTAATAATTGTATTTTGCTGAATATTTATAAAGATAAATAAAAATTTTCTTTCTAATATGCTTTTAACTGTGCACAATATATTTATATTGTGTTTACTTCTATTTACAAATAAACAGTCACAAGTATATAAATAATAAAGCACTGCCTTATATTCAAGAAAAATAGGTTTTTTAATGTTCTTCAATAATGACTCAATATCATATTGAATGTGCGATTATTGTTTGTTTAATTGTAATTAATTGATAAAACCTCTGAAAAGTATGCTTTTGCTTTAAACAGGAGTGGTTAATAACCTATTGTATTGTTACTTACTATGAATAATATAGAAATAAATGTTTTTATGAATTTATTAGAACAGCCTTTATTTTTATAAAAAAAAAAAATAATAAATAATAAAAAAAATATAAAAATACTATTTTGAACAAACTATAGTTAAAAATGTGTTTTATAATTTATGTGTGTATGTATATATATATATATATATATATATATATATGGATATTTTATTATTTAATTTTATTAAATCAACTTATTTCTTAACCTTTCTTTTAATGAAGTAATATTTAATAGTAATAATGATTAATTATTAATGATATTAATAAATTCACATTATTAATAGTAAGTTTTGTTTAAACAGTTGTAAATTATGTGATTATTTCTATTATTTATTATTATTTTTTTCACTATTTAATTATTTTTATTACATATTGTTTAGTTATATTATTTTTTTTCTTCTGTTTGTTTCTTTTTTTTTTTTTTTGTAAAACTTATTTGAATATTGACTAGAAGAAAATGAAATAAAAATCGATGCATGTCTTCCAAAATCATTGAAGTTGTTTTTTTTTTTTTTTTAAGTTGTTGGAGTCCTGCATTGTAAAAATAAATAATGGTAACATTTTTGTTTAAACTGATGTACACATAAACACAGAATGATAACTATTATTTATGTAGTTGTTACAAAAAATGGAATCCAATTTTTCTCTACATTTGTATTTCTCTATATTTGTTAATTAATAAATACATTTATATCTATATGGTAGTCAGATTTATGTAATTCGGGCTCCGATATTTGATAAAACATTTTAATAAGTAGACATGTAAATGTAATTTTTTTTTAATAATTTGTGTTATTTTTGAAGTAATTCTATTAAAGAAAGAAAAGAAATGTGATGTTCATAGCCGGTTTTTGTATATGTGTTATTTACTTCACCTTCTTACTGTTTCTATACCAGCAAAATTACAACTGCTGATAAAATGTACAAATTATTGTACGTTTTAGGTAGTAACATTATTTACAATTAAGGATAAGTTTTAAATATTATTAGGATTATAATGTCTTATGACATTTAACGTTTATTCACAGAAATCCTAGTATTTTAACCGTTCGTGATTACTTTGTTTTCATCATTTATTGTCTGGTATTTGCTTTTTTTTTTTTTTTTATGTTTTGAGCAGTACACTTTGTAGCTAATCAGTTTTCTTTAAAGATCAAGTAGTATTTGAGATAAAGGTCAGTGCTACAGAATTGCAGTCATACCACAATTTATGGTATAATAGCAATCAGAAAATTTTTCTTTTTATTATTGTCGAATAAATTTGTATATGATATGACTTTTATGAAACATTAGGCCTTATTTAATATAAGTATGAATAGAAAGCTATTTCTGCCAGTTTATATCTACTACTTTCTACATACATTCGTACATTTGCTGTGGAACATACATCTCATCATCAAAAAGAACTCAAAATCTGTAAGATCTATATAGTAGAATATCTCAATAAGTATTTAATATATTAATTCTGTTTAAATAACTCATACAATAATTTTAATTAAAATACAATGTAATTATATTTTATTAATCACTTTTGTAAAAGTAATTTACCCTTAAAGTCAGACTCATTATATCACAGCAGTCCAAGTTATACCCAGTTATATAACAATTGTTTCATTGATTGTAGAAGTTAGTCATTAATTATTTTTTTATGTAACTAATTCTCATGCTAGGTAATAACTGTTAGGTTAAATTTTTATTACTATCAGAATAACATTGACATTTTTTTTTTTTTTGAGAGTATGTAAAATTAAACACACTTATCACTTCATTTGTAGAACTTTGTAGTTATTTATTGTGCAAATAATTATATAGTAGTGAATATTCATTCAACAAATTTTACAAGTACACACAGCAAAACATTAAAATTTTAAATATAATGTATTCAAAATTATGTTTTGTACTGGCTTCAGAATTCTTACTTTGTGGTTTTTTGTCTTCATTTCCAGTCAGTTATTGAAATAAAGATTCTTATTTATTTTATTTTTTTAAATCGTGGAGATAGGTTTAATAAAGATCATCGATTTAGGCCTCTTACGCTAGACAAGCGATATGCTCAAATTTACTGTAAGCTACTCAGATTTTTAATGACGTGTCTGTTATGTGATTGCATTCTGAGAATTGTACGGTTGAAAGGATTTTAGGTTCATTTTTTTTTCTTTTTTTGACAATCTGGATGTTTGGTTTTTTCTCATTATTTTAAATTAAGGTTTGCAATGTCCACATAAAAATTGAATGGGTGCTTTTATATTAAATGTAATTTACAAAAAAAAAAAAAAAAAAAAAAATTAAAATGTATACTTGATATGATATAAAAAATATCTTGATATACAACAGAAGTGTGTTTGTTGTTACAATTCAAATATATATTGTTAAGTATAAAGCACAAATTACAGAATTATAAAAGCATTTGTATGAAAAAAATTATTATCAAACAATTAATTAATGAAATCATTATCAAACGCTTGATAACACGCATTTATGTTAGCTATTTTATTTTTATACATTTTCATTTTCGTTTTCTTCCATTAAATAGTTTTCATTGATAATTGAAATTCTACTGTATAAATAATATAACAATTTAAAGTAATTTATACATTTATTTATTTTTTCATTATTGTGAGTTAAATGTAAAACATGTTAAAACATTTTATGTTTATTAATCTAAACAGAGTGAGAAATTGTCAGTTGTTATTTTGTTTCTCTCTAATAGTTTTCATATTACTTTAGTGAGAAAAATCGGTTTCAGATTGCAAGCTATCGGCTCACACATGCATACTGTCAGTTGCTTTTTTGAGTCAGGTTAGGGAAGTAGGGATGGGTCATGCTGCAACAATTCCCATCGCCTATCATATCGTTCCTTATCCAGTTTCTTATTTCTTTTCAACTTCACATAGATGAGTGTTGTGTATTGTATTTGAATGGATGTAAAATTATGTAATAGCTTGCAAAAAACTTCCCCCTTTTATTTGTCTATCTACTTTTGTTGTGACTTAGTGGCAAGCAATATTTATTTATTATTTATTTACTTATTAATAATTTGTTTATTCTTTTAATTATTTGTTTTGTTTATTTATTTATTTACTATTCTTTATTTATTGTACTAGATATGTGTATGTATAGTCCTTGAACCCGTGGACATGACAGTACACTGAAACATTTCACATCCTGTAAAACTATTTGAATGTTTGTATTTTGTACACTATTTGGGCTCACCCCCTCCAGCTGGGTCTTGTTTTGCAGTAGCTTTAGAATGCAATGATCTATAATGTAGATTACAAATGTTCATTTGTCAATTGCAGCATTTGGGTCGTGCCAAAGAAAAGCAACAAAGTGATCTTGTGAGACTGAACATGACCAATTATTAATTATCTGCTTCTGACAAGGTCATTTTTGTTTTGCTTTTCTCTAGCACGTCATCGAAAATATTTATTTATTTATTTATTTATTAGTAGAAATTGTTGGAGCACCCTGTTTTGAACTGTTTATATCTCTCCTCTTTATATTATCTGCTACAGTCTGTCTCATTTTTTTCTGACCGTTTGTTGCCCTTTACTCTTGAAGGTGATAGGTGGTGAATTGCAAGAACGTTTGATTCCGGTCCCCTACAGCAAGAGCTCCACTGATCAAGCTGTAAGCCGCTTTCCTACCATCTCTATTCTTGTCCGCTAGCTGGATTGCTCAGTTTGATTTCCTTTTAAGGCTGTTCAAATTTCTAAAAAATAAAAATATATATGTATATTTTAGAAATTTCTGCATGACTTTTTATATGAACTTAGAGAACTTTAACGTTTCCCTGATTTTTGTTATTAACATTTTAATTTATACATGTATGGAATTTTAAAAAACCAAAAATTATTGGAAAAAAAACCAGCAAACATTATTTTCTGACTATTGATTCACTGTAGAAAAGATAGCACATCATAAAATTATTAAATTGTAAGTTTGCTGGTTAAGTATTACTATGTGTTTTTCTTTAATATAGTATTTATTAACATTGTTCTAAAAAATATATTAAAAGGATATTGTTATTCTGTTAATTATATTATTTAAACTGAACAGCCTTAATGCACAGTACTAGTGAAGCCCTTACTCCAATAGCTATGTTAATAGCTGTTAATGGTAATGGCTGCTCCGTATGTATGTATGTATGTATGTATATATATATATATATATATATGTGTGTGTGTGTGTGTGTGTGTGCGCACATGCATGTGCGTGCGTGTGTATGTATGTATGAATGTGTTTTATGTAACCACTTGTGGGCTTCACTGGACTTAGTTGTGCTGCGCTGCTTTCTTTGTTGTGTCCATAGTGGCTTTTTCACATGCTGTGTTTGTAGTGTTATCTAATGATGTTTGCTCCCTATAAGTGTGATGTTCCATTTGTTTTTTTTTTGTTCAGGTAGGTGATAATTAAAACTGAAAAAATGCATGGTTTCTTTGTTTTGCAGTGTATTGTTTTGTTTGGTATTTAATTGTTATAAAACATGAAAAAAAAAACAGTTTGAGAAGGCTTTATTTATGCTTTATTTAAATATGCATTTAGGTACAACATATATATATATATATATATATATATATATATACAATGTATTTAAATGACTTTATGAATTTCATCTGGAATTTCTTTCTCTACTTCTGTTTATCTATGCTCTTCTGATCATCCTGGGTAAACTGAAGAAAATTCATGTTGCAGGCCCTTCCTCTTCCCTTCCCACCAACTGCCCTTTCCAGCATGTTCTTCGTATTAAAACAACTGCTCATTGCTATTTGTTATCCATTAAAACTGGGCATTAAAACAACACATCATTTTGTTATAAGGTAATATGAAACCGCAAAACATTATTATTGCATGTCGGTTTCCTTTATATAATAATAATTTATTACATATTTCCAGTGATTTAACTTTTTAGTTTTTTCTTTTAATCTTTTAAAGTGTGCCCACAAATTATTATACTTCCATTATTTTATATTATTATCACTGGCTGACAAGTATTAGGAAATTTAGAATGGCTTCTGCAGTAAACAGGTTGTTATGATATATATATATCCTGGATCAATGGATGTGCATTGGCATGGTGGCTCCAATTTATGTGTTGCCCAGGTTATTATTATATCATTATGATTATATTACTTTAAGACTGCTCATTTTTGCTTGGTCATTTATATCATTGGGTGATTTTACGTTTTTACTAAACTTATTTTAGATTTTTTTTCTTGATCTTTTTTTTAACGTTTATGTAAGACTTTTTTAACAGCGTTCATATTTTAACAGCACGTTGATGTTTTTCTTTTACTTTTATTTACTTTAATATGTTGGTCAGTAAAGGTAATTATGTATAAGAATTTTAATTTTTACTTTGTTTGTATTGCTTGTTTTGTTATGAATTCATTATGATTTATTATAGTATGAAAATTAGTTATGATATATTTATACGTATTAGTGTAAATATATATCTTTATATGTGTACATAGATTCAGCAAAAATAAGATAAAAATATATTATTATATATTTACGGCATTGAAATTTTTATAAAAATGACTCGTTTATATTAATTTTTTTTATTTGAAACTAAATTTTTGCTCACTTAAATCGTTTGTGTATGCTTATAATATTAATCAACTTTTTGTTTTATCTGTTATTAACTATTAAAAATTAAAATTAACTATTTAAAATTTTACTCACGTGTATATTTTTTTAATGATTTATATATTATTATTGTTATTATTATTATTATTAATATGTTGTGACAAATGTGATAGACCTGATATTGAAAGATAAATCAATAAATAAGTAAAATATTTATTCATTATTTAATTTTAGTTTAATTGTAGTTACTATTTCTAGTAAGTAGAACATAATAAAATCATAAAATATCATCGATATGCTTACAAAAATATGCTTCCAGGTGAGTTTAGTATTTGCATGATATGTTACAGAAGCATACATAATCTTTTTTATTTGTGTTATCAGCTTTTTATTATTTTCGTAACTGGTTCAGGCTTTTTTTTTATTGTTATTATTGAATTAGGTTTTATAATTTAAAACGGTTTGATTTTATTTGAATTATTATTAGTATTAGTAAAATCAATTGATTCTCTCAAATTATACAATGCATAATTTGTGACTTTTGCTATTATTTTTCATTGTTGTTATTTAAGTACTTACCAGTATAAATCACAATATAGCCTACATATTTTTGCCTCTGCTTGTTTTGTACATTATCATTTACTTTACATTAAATACTGTAATTGTTTAGAAAATTTTATATATTATTAATGAAATTGTTTGATTTGTTTATTCTTAGCTATACTTTCTTACTATTAGTTGCGTGTGTGTGTGTGTGTGTGTATTTATACTTATAATTATTAGTAACGTAAGCAGTTAGGCAATTTGCGATAAATATGATAACATAAACATTTGTCATCATTGCTGTCATCCACACTATAACTATTTTGCTTGACAGATTATTGTACTGTGTAATGTGTATGATTTAAATAATTTTTAATTTGTAAAATTTAATGAAATTTTAAAAGCATTTTAAAGCATTATGCTGTGGTAAGTACAATTCAAGTATTTTTTAAGGACTTAATTTTGGATAACTTTTCACTTGAAAAAAAATAAAAATTCAAATTTACAAATGTTTATGTGCTTATTTTAAGTAAGAATTTACACCTTTCATCTAATCGATGCTAAAATCTGATTTCGTTATAATAAGCTCTATATATAATGCTTTAAAAACCAGAATTTCTTAGAAAGCCTATTTCAATAGTAAAAGAATAAATTGAAAATATGGAGTAAATTATAGGCAGTTGTTGAAACATCTTTGTTGATAACTGTCAATAAATTGCCAGTTATCAACTAAGTGTTATAAAAATGTATTTTGTTTTATAAAAGTTTGTTATCTATCGCACATAGTGTACTGCCTTAATCGGCTAAAAGTTATTTAATTTTAGTATTATTCCCACAGAGAATAATTTTCACAAGGATATCCCGTAGGAAAGAATTTTCGTAGGAGTCTGCGTTTGTGGTTATTAAAAATGTACAATTTTATTTTTAATTATGTTGTCATCTACTAAAATTCACTTGACTCATAAATTTCTTTCAATCAGAACATGCGGTTTAAATTTTACTTTTAGAAAAACATGTTCTGATTAAAAAATATTTATGCGCTTCATATAATGTGGAATTGGTCTTTTTTTGGCTATAAGTGTAACTTTGGTGTTGTAAAATGTTGTGACAAACAATTGAAAGAATATTTCAGTCTTTTGATCAAAAAATTTTTTATAAAGTGTAAGTTAAGTCGGTTTAATAGTACCCAGCATAACTGTAAATTAGCTCTTCTTGTATATATTTTTAGCAGAATCAAAAGTAATTACACCTTACCTGTACAGTAACTTTCAATATATCAAATGGAATTTTACTGTACAAAAACCACTGCTGGTGTGACCACTTAAAATGAAACATTTTAGGAGTAGCCATCAGCACTTCAGCTGGCAACAAGCTCAATGATGCAACTCTCACTAGTTGAGATGAGGACTAGAGTCCCCAACAAAAACACTCAGTCTGTTTTATTGTAATCTGACTACAATCTAGTATATATGGAAGATTTATTTTTTTAAATATAGTTTATTATGCAGTTATACTACATTACATTAAGCTATCTAATTAAAAACAAAACTCTCTAGGTCATTATTTAAACCTCCCTGAAAAAACTTCATATTCTATTTTAAAAAATAACAGGAGAAATAAATTGAATAATCATGATAATTAAAAAAAATTATAATTTTTTATATAACATTTTTAAAATTGATCTGGGGGCAGTCTAATTCTCAAATACAGAATTAATTTTAGTAGATACTTTTTAAAAAAAGTAATTTTATTTTTTTAATTTATAAAATGTTAATCAGAATTATTATTTATCATGTACTATACTTGAGCAATGCATTTCTTTCTATGCTTAACACTTTCACTTGATTAAAAAATAACTGCAGCCAAGTGAAATAGAGAGTAAGGTGTATCATCGTAACTTAAAAGTTGTATCCGGTTGAACGTACGGCACCTGCTTCCAGGAGCCAGCTCATCAAAATCTGCATCACCAAAAGGAGATGATTCAGTTCATTGAATGAGCTGAAGTCCTACATCTTCTGTGTTTAGTAACAATTTTTTTTTTTTTTATATAATAGTTTTCTCATCAGTGACTGCAGATGTAGCTTAGCATATAAAGGCAAAAGAATATACAATTCTGAAGAAGAGGATTGTTATAGCAGTACAATAAATTTTTTTTTTTAATGACTTTGTACATATTACATCCTCTAAAGTATAGAATAATTCAACAAATCAACTTTCAACTCAACTTCAACTTCAACTTTCTATTTTCCCATGACAGCAAGTATTGAAAGTAATACAACAATGTTAATTTTAATGACAAACCATACCAAATTTGTTTTGATACAACATTTATCAAATATCAGTGAAGATGACAGAATTAAAAGAGTTCTTTAGAATGTATCAATTTAAACTGTACCGTAGTCTGCACACCATTTATTAAATAATAATTTTAACATACATTGTGTTAAAAGAAAACATAATTATTATAATTATATCACAATAAGTTTAGTTCAGTTTAATTTTGTGATTAAAAATGAACCGCTATGTATACAAATATTGATGTATTTCTTTACAGCAAACAATGAAACAAAGAAGTATATATTGAAACCAAAAAGAAAAAAATTATACACATGATTTAAGCTAATTTACATTCTGAAAGAACTGTATATTATTTATATTGTTCTCTACTTTTCTGGCCGTGCTCTCAGCTGCTAATTTATTGTGGAGCTGTTTTGTCATGTGTATATTTATTCATCAAATTAGCTCATAATCTGTAGTTTTCCCGTCATACACTTTTGTTGAGGAAAAACTAGTCTACCCACTGTATAATTCTAGATCTACTACACTTCGCTGGTGCTACCTAGGGCTGAATGCATTAGAGGGGAGTCAGATTTGCCTCCAGATTGATAATTGTTCAATAATATTTACACAGAAATAAAGAAAAAAATCTTTGAGTTTTTTTGATTATATTTGATTACAGTAATGCGATGTACTGAGGCTTCTTTGGAGCTGAAGCTGCTTGTACTGATCATCAGCCTTACAACACTTCAAAATTAATGGAAGTTGTTCTTTTAAAGGACTGTTAGAGTTTATTAAAAATGAGTCAAACTTGATAGATTCAGTCAAAATTGTTTGGGGGAAAGAAAGGTGTGATGCCAGGAGTTTAGTCCTTGGGCCATGCTCTAGACTCAGATCTGAATAACTACATTGCTGAAATTTGATATTATTGGTATTTTTTAATTTATACAGTACAATAATCTGTATATATGTTAATGCTTTTAGTATTCGTTTTTTTGCCAGTAAATATTTATTATTTAAATTACTACGCTAATATTAAACATTATTTAAGTTTTATTTTTTCTGTGAAATGTAATTATGAGAATTATTTTTTTATAAGAATAACTTTCATAATCCTTTCATAAAAAATAACTTTCATTATTTGTATGATCAGTTTTGTGTGTGTGTAAAATATATATATATATTTGTTTGTATATACTACGTAGCATTCAGACAGTTAGCATCTCATCATAGTGCAAGTATGCATATATATATATATATATATATCAAAGACAAAAGTAAAACTTCGCTTTCCACCTACAGTACAGAATCTAATAACATTTCTTACCTTATCTTTTTACTTCTCAAATTTTTACATTAAAATTCTTTCGAACTCATCATTAGTTAATAAAAATTTCTTTTAAAAATTATATGTTATAATTAAAATATTAAAAATTATTGCATATATTGTAAACATGTAGTCAAAAGTTAAAATGAAATAAAGGTAAAACTATTGCTTGTGGCCAGCCACACATACAACTAATATTATATTAATTTTATCTGCTACCTATAACAATTTTGATAAGAAAATCATTATCAAACTCTATCTGCATATTAATCAAGTAGAACTTTTGTCTATATTTGTGTATATATATATTTTACTACAATATCTCACTTTTTATTGTTATCACATTCTTTGGTAATTTAAATTATTTTTAAATCTGTATCTGGTGATGGAATGTTTGTTAAATATTAAATAGTCAGCAAGATAAGAGAAACTCAGCTTATTGGTTTTATTAGATCTAAACTGTTCTGCAAATCTTACCCTAAATGATCTACTAATTTTAAAGAAGAAGATATGGACAGATACAATAAAAAAAAAAGAATTAATTTTACTAAATTAATATATATATATATATATATTTATATCTTCAGAATTTGTTTGTTGTTATTAATTTTGTCATTTACTAGTGTAAGTTTGTGTATACAACTGCCTGTTTATTTACATAAAATGTTTAATTATACATATTCATTATTTAAGCTATTATAGTGTATGTATTGTCTGAAGGTGGGTCTGTAGTATTGTATGGTATCCCCTCCGCTGCTCTTAACATCACTCAGGGACTTCTCATCACACCAGCAGCCAAAGTAGTGTATTCCAAAAGTTACATCAATTAATTTGCAGTGACTTACACCATATCTAATTATCACATCACTATTATAGTAACAAAATATGTTTTGGTAATTTGTTATTGAAGATTATTATTTTCTTCAAGATGTATATGAAGTAATTTATTTATTTATTTCTTAAAAGTATATGTTTTTTTTTTTCAAGTATTTTAACTAAGGTTTTGCTATAAATAAAAAGTACCACTGTAGTAATAAAAAAGTAAGCAAATTGTTTATTTATTGTAGGCAGTAAAGTTATTATTTTCTTTGATGTGGCATAGTTATTTACAAAATTTTTTTATAAATAGCTCATATGCACCAATAACTAATATTGTTTTCAGCTTTGTAGGCCAACAAAATAGAAATATTAAATTGTACAAAAAATATATAAATGAATAAACTGTTAAAGAAATCATAATACCACAGAGATATAAGTTTGTACTATAGGAAACATAAAATTGATTTTTATGTTTAAAACACAAATGATTTCATAGAAGATAGTTTTTATAGTAAATAAATACAGTAGAATAAGTAAAAAACAGATAAAGTAAATAATTAAAAAATTGGTTTAAGTAAATAAATATTAGCAAAAATAAATGAATATGGTGAAATAAACAATTGTAAAAATAATAAATACAAGTCTTATCATTCTGAGGTTTTACTTTGTCACAAGCAGTAGCAGCACATGTTCTGCTTGCTGGGTTATAGGGGTTGTGTAAAGGAGGCAAATAGAGGAAGCTTGCAGGGAGGATCCGCCTTTCGATTTTACATACACTATAACAGTCTATAGTGTAGATAAGCATTTTATGAGGCAGTAGCAGTCGGTATGTCTAATTAAATCATTGCATAGAAAAAATGAATACAATATTAAACCAAAAATAAAATATGATCTCTAATCTCTAAATCTCCAGTATTTCATAAGTGGTTTCTTTGTCAATATTTGTTTAACACTTAGAGGGATCCTGTAAGAATATGTATTTTTCTTCTTCAAGTATTAAAGTAGATTATAACATGCGAATGGAAGTCGGTATTTCAAAATATAAGGTAATCATTTTCCAGACATATTAAATACATTTTGTATAGTTATGTTGGATTCAACATCAAAAGAGTATAGAAATATAAAATTAGTACATTATAATAAATTTTAATGATCAATTTTAATCATGTAGTTCATTTCACTTCATGATTGAAATAATTCCAGTCATGACTGAGTATGCAGGTCCCACAAAAGTACTTTCATGAAAAATTAAGGTGAGATACGTCTTATTCAATATTCTTTATTAGGTGGTTTATTTAATAGAATTGTATATATATATATATATATATATATATATATATATATATATAGCCAGTGTCTGAAAATAGTCAGCTGTATTTGCTGGTTGGTTTGTATGCATACCGGTGGAATTTTGTTGTAACTGTTAAACAAAGTATTAAGTAAATTATTTTACTTACCTTTTTATCTGATCTGCCCTATTACATATACGGTATAATTATGTTACTTCAAAAAATAATATTTTTTGCAGTAATTGATGAAAAGTTCTGTTAAAATATAGATTTCTTACTGATTTCATAAATTTAAGTATTTGTATTTTTATAATTATATATTATATAATGTCAGTCTTTCCATGTCATAGATGAGTTGATAGATTTTATTTACCAGAGTGTGCAAAACGAACTGCAGTTTACGCCAAGTAGTTATAAATATTTTTCAAGATTTTGACAATTATATCAGCTAATGTGAAGCAGCTGATTCAATCTGGCTAAAGCTTTGGCATAACATGTGTAAGTGTTTTATATACTTATAAAACACATACATATGTTCTATATATATGGTAAGGGAACTAATTTCAGATCATTTTGTGATTGAAATCATATAATTGTATTTTTATCATTAGGAAATTGTTCTTAATTAGTTTGTAGTTTAATTGTTCTTAACAAATTAGGAATGTGTTTTTAATTTTTATCTTGGGTTCTATTTGTTATAATTAAGTTGACATCAAAAAAATATTTTACATATCAGTACCTTTGTAGCATTATCTTATACACTACTTCTGATCAGTAATTAGACCCCTGGAACTTAGTTACAGATCTCTTAGAGAATATTGTTCTCTGTTCAGTTTATATGCATACAGAGCTTCTAATTTTCAAAGAAAGATAGTCCTCGTAGTAATGCAATCGGACAAAATAAATCGATAAAGTGATCTACTGACTAGGACTAATTTAAAATTTTGTTTATATGATTTTTAACCTTTTTTTAAATAATCATTAGTCTTTTTTATTGAAGAAGATATAAGTTAAAATAATTTATTATATTTAGAAAACAAAAGTATGATTATAATAAACATTTAAGAATAAAACTCAATAAAATTGTAGATTTAATAATCTACATGATTAAAGTCAAGAAAATTAAGATACAGATTTAAAAAGTTTGAAATAAATAAATATAAAATTACAGTAAAATATTCGTGGCTACAAATAGTCCCATGAAACATATAGCTTAGGCTATCCATTTTCTTTTTTGACAAAAGCAAATTTTTTGGTGCACACTTGATTTCTCAATTTTTGGTGCATTTCATATACCAATGCTCACTGTGGTAGTACGAAATCCATTATTCCCCATGACTTCCATGAGGAAAATGTAGTTTCTTTTGCATTTACCACAGATTTTTTTCATCAATTTCTGAGTTATCATCTTTCTCTGAGCTGGATGGACTTCACACATAGTGACTTTGGAAATAGAAACAAGATTACTTCACCACAATCGATCGAGCGATGAGACTTAATTGCTTCAGGATTGATTGGCCAATCAGCACCACCTCTAAATCCACATAAAATATTTGCTGGTGTAAGCCGCTTTTCCCAAGCTGGTCATAGAATTTTACCAAAGTCATATCTATTTATTTTACCTCTTTTTATTTTTTCCTCAGTTTAAACCCTTTCATTCACTCGATTTTACCTTTATGTGTTCCAGTGGAAGAAGGATTACAGAACCAGTCGCATTACACAGACAACAAGTGTTATATTTTCACTTCTCATTGTCAAAGTTTTGCTTCCTCTTGGGGCAGTTACTTTCCTACCTTTATTTACCATAGTCAAGTCTGACTCCTTCTGCAATGTACAAGTCTGCACCACTGATACTACACTCCTTCATCAGATTATGAAATTTCTTGAAAAATTCATCTTTACAATTGAAGTTGATGTACTTGCATGGGCACTGGACTAATTTTCAGGCTGGCAGAGGGTTAATTTGTACCTCATCATAAAACTTCTGTACCATTGTTTAGATGGAAATGCATTTTTAAAAACCTTTTCTTCATTGGAATCTATATCCCCAGCAAACTGTAAAATTTCTTTTCGATTTGAGATATGTCAAATATTTTGTAGTTCTACAACCGATTCATAAATTTCTTTTTCATGTTCTGCCCAAGGCCTTTTGGGCCAGGTTTCTTGTCTACTTCACCATTATATCATTGTCAAATTTTATTAAAAGGACTCCATAAGTGTTCTTTGCCTTTGATAGGAAGACCTCCATCTTTTACTGCACTTACGGCTCTCTTAAGATATTCTTCAGTATATTTCTTGGATCTATACATCTTTAAAAATAAGGAAAATAATATTTCTTTTTTTTTTTTTTAACCACCGGAACCACTGTTAGATATATATCTTCAAAGGATGAGATGAATGAATTGTAGCGTGTGTGAAAAATGCCATGCCTAACCGGGATTTGAACCTGGGACCTCCGGATGAAGGGCCGAGACGCTACCACTCATGCCACAGAAGCCGGCAAAATCGGCTGTAGTTTATTAAACTTACTAGGTAGTAGCATGCTATGATAAAAATATATTTTAATGCAGTAAGCCCTAATAACAAATCACCCACTCTCAGTCAATGTTAGATCACAGTGCTAGTCTCCTTTGTTGAAGTATTATGCTTCGACCTGTATCATTAGCCAGTTGGCAGAACTAGAGTGGTTTTTATTAGGGCTTGTGGTTCTAGGGATGGATATGGTATAGAACAAAATTTTTATTTTCTCCAATTATTTATATACTTTTATACATATAATTTACAATTTAAAACTAAACAATTTAGTTTTAGAATTTAAAACTAGATGACAAATATCTATTTGTCATTAAAATATGAAAAAATAATTTTCAAAAGAAAGGTGTGCTGTGTGCTATGGCATAATGGTACCTGGAAAGTGAGTTAAACAACAGATCCAAATAGAGGATAGAAAGAAAACTGCTTAACAATTGTATTACTGAATGAAAGTACATGATTTAAGCTTCATTCCCTATAAAAGTTGTTACTGTCAGATACTTTGTTAATTAGATAGACAAGTTTTCATTTACACACCTTAATTTTCCGTATGAATTTAGCAATGACAATGACACTTATAACTTTGTTAAACCACACTCTCTCTTTTTTCTGTTTAGCCTCCGGAACTAGTGTAAGGTATTACTTCTGAGAATGGATGATGATGATATATATGAATGTGAGTGAAGTGTAGTTTTGTACAATTTCAGATCGATCGTTCATGAGAAGTGTGGTTAATTGAAACCCAACCACCAAAGAACACCGATATCCATGTTCTAGTAATTTAAATCCGTATAAAAGTAATTACTTTTACTAGGATTTGAACTGTAGAACTCTCAACTTTGAAATCAACTGATTTACAATGTCATGTTAACCACTAGACCAGCCCTGTGGGCTGATCAACCACACTCAAGTTCTGCCAATTGGCTAATGGTACAGGTCAAAGCATAACACCTCAACAAAAGAGACTAGCACTGTGATCTAACATTGAATAAAAGTACTAACGACATTGGAATGGGTGATCTGTTATTAGGGCTTGATCCACAACTAGTTCCCCTACCACATCCATATATATATAAACATAGTAATGGTTTTTATATCCTTAAAATAAAAACATTTGAAATAGACATAATTGCAAATATATTTGATATCTTTATTGTATTTAGAAAATTTAATGGAATGATATTTAATTATAATATCCAAACATTTTTAGTTTTTGGTTATAAATTTAAGCTACTACTCATGTAAATGTAATTATTAGATAAACTATAAACCAAACTTTTATATTTTTCAGTTTTAACATGTATATCATTTACCAAGCAATTGTGTTTTTACACTGCATTGTTTAACTTAAGTGTATTATAGGAGTTAGTTTGATGTGGCTTATTATCCTGGCATATTATGTTTCTGTATTCACGATATAGCCAGGAACAGTACAGAGCTGCCATTTACTCTCTGAAATAAATAAATTTATAGAAGTTCTGCTGAACCCAGGATTCAAACATGTTTTGTTGAGTTGAAGGAGAACAGAACTAGAAGGCAATGGATTGTATCAGGCACTTCTCCCAAGTTCAGCCTTATATACAACATCTCCTGTACAGTCTTACATAACTTACTTTTTGTATTAACTAATTTGGTTTTGTGCATGGATTTTTAGTTTCGCTTTCATCATACTGAAATTGAAACCTCCTAATATCATAGATTATAATAAAGTTAACTGTTACACCAGTGAGCCAATCACTGCTACAAGGTAACAGGGCAGAAGCTTTGCCTGGTGACTTCAGTACATAATATTTGCATTCATAAAATTTGCTCCGTATATAGTTAAAATTTATTTTTTTAGGAATTACAGTGACTGTCATTCACTAGGAAGAAAAAATGATGTTATAAACATCTACTGTGCATAGTTTGTTGGTTATGAGGACAGAAAATTGCTGCCAGGGGAGTTTTCCCTAAAATTACAAATTGTGAACCCAAATCACCTAACAAAGACATAATTTCCTGAGAAAGAATTATCAATAACAATTGGTTTTCATAAGCGGCAATGTTGCATAGTTGCTTTGCGTATCTTGCTGATTCAGTCAGACAAAGTTAGTCTCTTTTAACATCTCCCATTGCATTTCAACTCGATAAAAGATAGTGTAAAAGCTACTTTTGGTGTCATCCCTGATGTTAATTTTTCTATCTCTAGAGACTGTATGACTAAAATCGAAACTGAAGATAAATTGGCTTGTTGCAAAAAAAAATGTTAAAACAGGTTTTCTTTTAAAATGAAATCACTCTAAAAAGTAGAAAATAATTTTTCAGTTATTATAAGATAATCAAAATAATATACATTTGTAAAAAGAAAACCATTGTGCACTCATAAAATATTACTTTGTCTAATCATTTTAATTTATGTTCACATTTTTTACCTTTATGTTTTCTCAAAAAACACGTATTCGAATTCTTCAGTAATATTTTATGAGCGCACAATGATTTTCATCTTGCAAATGTTGAAAATTATTTCCTACTTTTTAGAGCGATTCATCTTAAAAGAAATCCATTGTTTCAACATTTTTTTTTTTTAGTTTATTTATTTTTTACTTTTTAATCTCCCGCCCGCACTTGTTCATTCAAATGCCATCAATCCATCGACATTGGTTTATATTTTACATTCTAACTCTCGCCCGCTAAAACTCATCGACTCTCGTCCGCTTCGCCTTTTCACTTTTATTCGCTTGCTTTTCCCGGTATTTTTGTCACGCTTTCTCCAACCGTCTTGCAGTTTTTTTTTGTTTTGTTTTCTTTGATTTCGTTTTTTGTTTCCACTGAGAATCTTTACTATCCTGTCACGAAAAAATTATTTTGTTAAAATATCAAGACAAATGATTTTGTTATAATAATAAAATTCATTTACTTTCGGTAGCAAATCTGTTTACGTCGTAACAAAATCAGATAGCTTATAGTAACAAATCCATTTTGTTATCGTAACAAAATCATTTCACTGCCACCACAAACCCGTTGTTACCGAAACACATGATTTGTTATCCGCATGTAAACAACGAAATATGTTTTCACAATGTCCACCAGATTGGATTTAGAACGATATATTATCATCAGAACTAAAGCTAGTGCAAAATTTCAGCTTGATCGGATAACGGGAAGCGTGTCAAATTTCAGTTATTAAATTTGACCTATTCAGGATTTCGAACATAAGAAAACCGTTGAAAAAGCTAAAATTCCCTGAATTTGGTAAGTAATGAAAGAGTATACGCAATATGAAGGACTGATTGATCCATTTACAATTAAATCTTAGGATATTCAGTATGATATGGAGTTCTTGGTCATGCCTTACTTGTTTTTATATGTATATATATACACATACACAGGTTATTTCTGTGTAATAAAAACAATATAAACTAGTAATAATAAAATAACATATAATAATATAAAATAATAAAGACAGAAGCAGTTGTACTGTCATCTTCTTGAAGTATGTATCCAAAATAGGCCAGTATGATATAATTTAAGTTGATGACTTAACTTTTTAAGGAGTATTAACACAGATTATTTAGTTTTACATTTTGCTCTTTGCTATTTTTATATATATTACCTCGTGGAAGTCTATTATTCTATTTATTCTTAGAGTTTGATAAAAGTATCATTGCGATCTCCGGTTAGTAGCACTTAATATTCCAACTATCTCTCTCCATCGGCAAACCCATAATTAGTAAAACTAGCTTTAGATTTGATCTGGTGTTTGTTTTTGCGTCGACTAAAAAAAGAATACATGAATTTAACATATTACGATCCTACTGAAGATTTGTATCGCTTTTATTCATTTTCATATAGCTTAAAATAATGTACAATACATAATACGCAATGGGAGAATTATATAAAGTTGTAGATCGATCAGACCTTAAAATTTATTCATTTTTTTCAGAGTATTAAATGATTTTTATGTCATTAATTACAGCAGTGTTCATCGATGCCACTCGGCTACAAACCTCCCATTTCCGTCTCTATTTATAAAACGACTGGCGTGGAATTTCTTTTGAAATCTTAAAAATAAATTTTTTTATCAAGTTTTTTTTAATATAATATGGAAATCAACAAATGCGATCGACTAGAAAAGAATTTATAGTAAGGGGTGAATCTGAAAACCAAATAGGCCTCCTTTAATTATAATCCTGGCTTCACTGTTGCTTCATTTCCTTTTATTTTCAGAACGCATCTCCTGAAGATTTTATAGGTATTATACAGTTTTGTTGGATGCAGTTGAATATCTTCTTCGACCATCTTCGCTTATTAATTTTTATTTTTTGTGATTTTATTTAGTTTAATATTCTTTATAATGAAATTTTATTTAAAATAAAAACCGGATGATCCTAACTTTATGTGTTAAGTTAAAAGATCGGTTGATTATCTGTTTCCTTTTTCTTTAAATTGTCTTTCATCTTTTTCTCCCCGTTAATTTTTTTTATCAAAGCTGTATGTAAACGTTCTATAACGTTTACATACAGCTTTGTAGTTATGCTTCACTGATGTAAGCTAATGTGATTAGACGATATTTGATTATATAGGAATGAATATTTCCGGAAATTTGCAATGTCTGATTATGCATGTAATTAATACATTTTCTTTTTTATTGCAGTTATAAGTAGTTGTCGGTAAGGTAATTAATTGTCTCAGTTGCACGAGACTAATCGATTACAGAGATTAACAATCGATCGGTTATTGTACCATTCG
Source organism: Zanna intricata (assembly GCA_010016005.3). Classification (NCBI taxonomy): domain Eukaryota; kingdom Metazoa; phylum Arthropoda; class Insecta; order Hemiptera; family Fulgoridae; genus Zanna; species Zanna intricata. The sequence continues at coordinate 14,812 of JAAAKQ030078780.1, read as the reverse complement.
TTTTCCATTAAATCAAAACGTCATCAGTATATTTCAGAATAACGAGAAAAAATACTGGATATGTATTTATAAAATTGGAGAATAAATGTGTAATTTGTATAAATTTTATTCATAGGTTATTAATATCTGACTAAGATTAATTTCTTTATCGATTCACAGCTGTAGTTTGAGATTTCAAATCGGTAAGATAACGCCTTTTATTTAATAATAACATTAGACTGTTGCTAAAACTAGGGGAGCAGTTGAGCCATGAATGGCTGACGATAATACAATAATGATCAGTTCGCTATACTCGTATGTAGGACATTTTTACAGTAATGACAAATTAGTACTTAATTTGGTTTATGAAGTACATTTTGATATAAGATTTTATAATTTTATTATGTATTCTTATGCTGACATTTGTGTATGAAACTTAAATTTATGCGTGTTTTAAATTTACCATTAGAAACGTAAAAATCTTTGCAAAAACAAATTACAAATACTGCATGCATTAACCTTTTATTACATTAAAAGGTGCTTTGCTTACGTACGTGATTCCAAACTGCACAGCGATCTCTCGGGAGATGATTCTGTAGCAAAAAATAACAAAAAAAATAGTTCATATCAACATAGGTCAGAAAAAGGTTCTTTAGCGAGTTTCGGATCGCGAAACATGATCCCTGTTTTTTCTCAGTCTGATATTAAACCGTACTAGAATTCTTGAAAACAGTGGTCCCAGACCTTTATCTCGCTTAGGTTTTAAGAAAACATGAAAACATTTTTTTCTCGGAAGGTATATGTTTTTACATTTGGACTAAAATAACTTTGTTAATTTATCGGTAAACAAATAAAAATTTCTAGTTACCTTTATAGATAATTTAATTCTCAGAGAATTGATGTAAATAACGTCTATTAAAATTAAACACAAATTTGAAACGTTCGACTTTAATTAGAAACAAAACACACAAACTGGATCGGAAAAGTGTTGCGATTTTAAACAGAACAATTTTTTGTGTTCACTATATAGTTCAACTCGGTAAATCATTATAGCTGGGCACGTCTAATAGCATCATCATTAATCCTAAATTAGTAGTTCCGGCTTCTCTTATATAATGTCTCAATTCTTGTGTATCGATCGGTTTGAGCAGAATAGACTAACGTCCTCATCCAACTCCCAAAGGGAAAAATCCGTTGGCTTGAAATCGGGAGATCGAGCTTGACATTTCACTGATCCGTGTCGACCATTCCGTTGCTTACTAAATGTGTTATTTAAATGATTCATCACATCGCGACAGTAGTGAGAAGGTGCGCCATTATTGAAAAACCACATCTGTACTCTAATCTGCAAGTGGAATATCTTCTAAGAGACATCAGATTTGTTTGTAAAAAAAATATGCAAGTACCGTTATCCATTGAGCCTTGACGGTAAGGAAAAACGGTCTATGATATTATCACCAACAAGGATCATACCACATATTAAACGAAAATGTGCATTGGAAATAACTTGCAGGAGTCTCATGGAGGTTTTCTTCTGCCCAAATGTGAGTGTTTCGATCATTTACAATTCCATTTCTTGTAAGACAGGATTCATCAGTAATTAGAATTAGAAAATCGGGATGATGTTCACAATTTCTAATTAACCATCGACAGAATTTCACCCGTTTATCAAAATCAGGAGATAATAACTTGTGTACGTGTTTTATTGTTGCTCCCGTAAAGTTCGACACACTCTTGATTGCGAAACGTGAAAGCGATGTGACTTCCTTCTGGTGCTTGAAGTGGTAAATACTTGTACCCCATTCAATGTTGGCATTTCTCACAAAATGTTCACGACCAGCATCAAATCATTGCGATTTAAGCGTATCTATTTCTCAAACTCGCCTCTCCAAAGCCTCAAATGTTTTACGATTCGGTACTCTTCGATCTAGATAATTTTCCCGATATTCACGGACAGCATCCGTCTACAGCATAACAACGTATCCGTCAACTCTTAAATGTTATTGCCAACCTATGAAAAAATACAGATTTTTAATACGTTTTAGAAGGATGTATTTCCAATTTATTTTTAGGATTTGTATGTAAATTGTTCTGTTCAAAATCGTATCACTTTTCTCTTCAGTTAATTTGTTTTATATCTAATTAAAGTCGAAATTCTCAAATTTATGTTCAATTTTAATAGACGTTACTTACATAAAATTTCTCAGGATTTAATTCTCTACAAAGTTAACTAGACATTTTTATTTGTTTATCGATAATTAACATAGTTATTTTATTCCAAACCTAAAAAAGTGTTTTTTACAACGAACTTTTCGTATTTTACCCTGCTTTTCTGGAAAGGTCTGGAAACACTTTTATTCAGTTTCTTAGATCAAAACCCATAAAGAAGCACCAAATTTACCATTCGATTTGTAGCCCAAGAATTTTAATACGGTTTAATTTCACAGAGGGAGCAGAAAATAGGACTAACTGTTTCGCTAGCCGAAACTCGCTAACGAACCGTTTTCTAACCTATGTTTATAAGAATTTTTTCTTATTTTTGGCTATAAAAGAAGAGTAACATCTCCAGAAAGGTTGTCGTACAATTTGGAATTGTTCTGTATATGACTTTAATGTATTTAATTTTGGCTGAGATCGTATAAGTATTTCTTGTCACTCTGTATCTATTTATTCGGGATAAAGTTTAAATAACTAAAATAATACTTAAAATTACAGTGCGCGGATGCCGAATATATATTTATTAGTATACATTTTTTATTCTTTACAAGACGCACTTTGGATATTAACCAAAGCATTTTATCCTTTTATTTGATATACATACTTGACGAGTTGAAAATAAAAAGTGAAAAAAATACTATCTGCTTTTACCTCTTTGGTTTATTTTAAAAATGTGTCGTTACAGAATATTCTTACATGTAAGACTTAGTAAAACTTAGTGTAAGTTTGTAAAACTTGGTCGTGTAAGTAGATGGTTTTTTTAAATAGAAAGTTATTTATTTTAATGAATAATTACATCTTTAGTCATAAATTTTACTTATGTTAACTATTCCGTGCAATTTAACAATCTACATAATAATAATAATACTTTATTAGGTTCATTGTGCTTGGTAGTGTGTTGCATGGAATGATCAGTAAATACGGAGTACAATTTTTTTTTTTTTTAACTGCAGATCGTAACAGTACATTCCATATTATGTTATATATTTACTGCGACCGTTCATCAATGTACAATCATACATAATAAGCCTCTCCGCTCGAATTTGAGTATCCAAAATTTAAAATTTGCTATCTATATATGTTTACGACATAATTCTTTTTCAGAATTAATTTATTAAAATTCTTCTAAAAAGCAAAAATCATTAGTATCGGTAAACGGTAGCTCTTAAAGAAAGTGAATCGTTCTAAAATGTTTTATAGTTTTAGTCTAATTTGTATCTATTTATTTTTTAATATATTCATTTTTTACTTTTTTTCCTCGGTCATATCGTAATTAAAGTTATCGAATCAGTTTATTTCAGTACTGTAAAAAGAGTTGTATTTAATTTTATAGGTTAACCGTTACATTTTCTTTAAATCCATTTTATTTACTTTTTTAAGTAACGCTCTAAATGGTTTTTTTATTTATATGTATTTTTTAAAACTAATTCCATTTTTGTAGATGAATCATCGATGTAGTGTATTTAATGTTGGTTTGTTTTACTAAATCGGTAGTAGGTGTTACACGCTTTTGATGTACGCATGATGTGTGCATTTTTATTAAGTAGATTGTGTAGTGTATTATTATATTTTTAATTTTCAATATCTTTATTAGTATAGCTTTTTTGGTAATTATATCTTTAATTTGGTTTTTCGCTTATTCCGTATAAAGTGATAAATTAGATTCATCGTATTTAATTTTTCATTATTTGTTACTTTACTTATCTTTTTTAAGATAAAACATTTTATTTTTTTTTTAGTAAGCGACTTTATAAAAAACGAAATCAAACGACCTTTTGTTATTCGACTTAAAAATTTTGCGTTTAAAAGTAATATTTTACATACTACCTCTGGCCGAAGATAATTTTAGGCGCGATTACGTTCACAAATTTACCAAACGATTTACAGAAGTTCAATTTCCGGCTTGAGCCGGGCATATTTTTTTCATTCGCAATTACCTATACAAAAGCAAGAATGCTTTTGTAGGAAATATTTTATTAAAAAGAAGATGAATCCTTATTTAAATGCGATGTGAAAATAAGCATTCTTTTAATTTAAACATTTGTGGTTAAGTATTTTCTATTTTATAAATATATATTTATATTTATCTAGTGTGTATTAAGTTAATAAAGCGGTATACATAATAAGAAGAAGAAAAGACATCATGAGTATAATATACTGTACATATTAGCAAAGTTTTTAATCTTTTATATATAGTTTATATATTATTAGTATATTTTTTTTATATAAAACAATATTCTGTGTGTAAATGTATATATATATATATATATATATAATTTTAATTTACAAAGTTAATCTTATATTACATTAATTTTCTCTGTGCTTTGGTTTATTTTTAATTTATAGTGGTGTTATTATATAAAAGTTTATGGTTTAGTTTTATATTTTATATGATAAATTGGATGGTTTATTATTATACACATTTTAAAAAAATTTCTATTACGGTTTACTCTAACAGTTTACCGAGGTATATTAGGCAGTTTATTAAAGTAGATTTATGATTCCTGCTAAATTAAAAGTATGGATGAAATTTATTTATGATACAAAGCTACTTTGCATATATTTAAAAATCTTTGTGCGCGCGCGCGCGCGCGCGTGTACAAAGACAAATACACGCGTAATACACATTTATGTATTTTTTTAGCATGATTAGATTTGGTTAGCTTGATGTAAGCTTGAAATTTATCGGCTCATTTATCAATTTATATAATGCAATTTTTATAACTTTAAAATGTATTTATATCTGCTATATATCAAAATTGTGTAGTTTTACATCTTTTTACTTAGGGATTTTATTATATTTTCATGTGTTATTTCATTACAATAATGGTAAATAATTGTCATTTTATCGACGATACGTAGTTAATGATTTTTTTAAAACTTTTTATTAAGCATTTTATAAAATTATTTATCATAATTGAAAAATATATATCTATACAGTTTAAAAGCTAATACATTGAGTATTACAGAACTCTGTGGCGGAAATGTGACCATCCCAACAAACTCGCCGTCTCGTTAACGTAAACGATCGCAAACCGGCTCGCTCAGTCGAGAGTCGACGACTAAACGACTAACAGATCTTCTTGCTGTGTGAGTACAATTCCTGTCAGCATAGCATAATTGTGTTTCGTTCAATGAAATATGACAGGGCGGCATTTTAGCCGAAGTCGTATATATTTTTATCACATGTCGACCTGATGAGACATTTCATCTCGCGTGCTCGCAAAAACACAAATCGTTCTTTTTCCTGTCGATACGTATATCGTGTCGTTATCTGTTATGTTCATTACTTTTTTCCTTACATTAAACCTAGTCCTAATTTCTGTTCGCTTTCGATCGTAATAAAATATTGCAAGTATAATATTTTTATTTTTAATAAACAGAACATGTTTCTTTTCACATTCGCAACGTTTTTATTTCGATTTATTTTATGTATATATATATATATATATATATATATATATATACATTTTATAAATGTTTACTATTCTTTCTCTTAATTTTATTTTGGGTTTGAGAATGCGGTATCATTTTAGTACTTCATTAAAGTTAGGTAAAACCATGTCACGTGCCGACTCTTACTTTCTTTCTGTCTTTGTCGGTGTTTCTATGGAAACTGTAGGTTTTTCATTAGTGTTAGTAGAGATACACTTTTTCTGTAAAATAGCTATCGGCAATTTTTATCACACTTGCCAATTTTTATTAATTACGATAAACCGTCATGCACAAATAATTATATTTATTATTTTATATTTATATTTATTTTAAATAAAAGTAATGGTAAAAATATATAAAACATAACTCTATGTCTCCTACATATATTAATTTTTAAATTACTCTATATATATTATTTTTAATTGATGTTTTTTTTATCGTATTTTGTATTATAGGTATTTTTTGTTGTTAGTGCGGCTGCTGCTGCTGCTGCTGTTGTGTCTGTGTGTGTGCTTTTTTATTACTGTGATTACTCTTAAAGCATGTTAAAAGTAGATGAATGTGTTGTAGATTTCCAGTTGTTGTTGTTGTTGTTGTACGACAGCGGTTCCCAAACTATTCCGATCTTGGCGCCCTTGCTAAATCCAGATTTTCCCGATACGCCCTATGTTAGATTCTAACAAGTAAATTCTGCGAAATAGCCGATAATATTTTGTAAGGGTTAGAGGAGAATAAATAAAAAAAGTCTTAGACATCTAGCCGCTAGATGTCGCGTCCTATGACGTTGAACTGAAAACGGAAATACAATTATGAAAAATGTGTAATGTTTCGCGGCGTTCCTGCGAGGAAGTATTTGCAGCTACCCCAGGGCGCCGAGGGGCACACTTTGAGAACCGCTGGACTACGGGATAGTATCTTTGTAAAAATTCTTCATTTTATTTTTATTTCATTTATTTATTTGTGTTCGAATGTTTTTAAACGATTATTTTTTACTGATGTCTGCATTCTTTTATTTTTAACCGAAATACAGACTACAGTTTGTTTTGTGTAGATTAAGTAAATAGATTATATAACACATTTTTTAATATCGTTGTCGCATTTGAACGGGTTATTTTATTAAAATTTACAGTATCTATCTTTTGTGGAATATTAACGTTACATTTTTTTAAAATCGCTTTAAACTACAGTAACAGTCTGTGGTTTTTTGTTAAGGTTAAAGTTATTGGAGTCTAGGTTTTTATAATGTATAGTTAATTTTTAATTATAATTCGGGCTATACAAACCGTATGATATTACCGATTCTGAGATCGTATTATGTTATTAAAATTTAGAGGCTTTTTGTTAGCGATGTAGTATATATAATTTTGTAATAGTAAGTTGATCTTTTACACATTATATAAAAAAAAATATTGCCTAAATTTTTAAGTATATCTAGAAATATATATCGTCTCGCGAAATAACTTTATTACGAACCAAGAACGATAGTAGTTCAACGTATAGCGATTATAATATCGTTCTCGATTTTTAAATGGTCTCGAACATTAATTATAACTCTTAGTTATATCACAGCTCGACAAGATAGCTAAGGTAAATGTCCCCTATACTCTCGAGCGAGGAAGATTGTAGGTTACATTCATGAACACAATTCGGAGGGGTTCAGGAACGTTTCACCGATCTGCATTGTTTATCATTTACGTTATTTTTGATAACTTTCTTTATAATTTTTTTTCAACTCGTCTTTCGTAGCTCCCCTGCCATTTTTTTTTTGTGATATAGTCACCGATCCGTTGAATTATCGTTAAAAAGCAGCCCGGAAAGTACCCGTGTAGTCAGTGACACGGAGTTGAGGGCTGATTCCCTGGGTACCTATATGAGGAAGAGGAGATAAAGTATAAGAAAAGGAAGAAGATAGAGTACGGAGATTATCGACTCTCAGCTGGACTGTCTCCGATCGGGCTAGTTTACCGTCTTGCTCGGGATTTTGCTTCAAAATTATTAAAAAAAGTTGTATATCATCAGAACTTAAAAATAAGCTCGATATAACCTAATTACAATTATCCGGCTGTTAAATTAGTCAACAGCCTTCTCTACAAATATACCGACAAAAGTATTTTAGTGTCGGAGATCAAATGAAGATTTGATATGCTTCTATCCGTAGTTAACTAAACCGAGTTTCAAGAGCAGCTTTTTCTATTAAATCGTTTCAAATGACCGTTTAAAAGTTTTTCATAACGCCACTTTATATTTACATCATATATGTGTATAGAAGGCCGGTTCTTTGCTGAAATTTTTGTCTTGTAATTTAGATTATATTTTACAAAAAGTACAGTTACGGTCTGGTCCGAGATCCTTATCGCTTTTGCACGCTTCGCCTTACTTAAACCAGTTTTTTACTCGTTTCTGAAATAACAAACAAAATTTAAAAAAAAAAAATCAAAATGCTGACCTTACTAAGAATTATTGATTCCCGGTTGAAATTTATTGCTGCGATGCAGGTTAACTGAATCGAAAGGTAGATGACAGTGTATGTATAGACGTAAACAGCGAAATTAAATAGAATCGGACTAATTAAAATGCTTTAACGATGTTAGACGACAAATTAAGTTATAAAGTGTTAAAAAAGTCCGTGTGTATTTTTAATAATATTAGAGAAAATATATTCTTCTTATTACTGTCGATAAAAAGAAATTAGTGCCGAGAGGACATCGATTTACATAGAAAATCAGATAGTACTGAAATGAAGCGCGACGGGGTGAATACACTGGAATTAATTACTAAATTAAAAAGTTGCATTTTAAAATGTACGATAATTGTTTTTTAAGTTTCGTTTCTTTTCAAAATTAACGAGTCGTCGAAAAATCCTTAGGATGAACTGTTAAGAAATTTTTGTGTAAATTTTTTTTTTTATTTTTTTTTTCACCTCCGGAACCACCGTTAGGTTATGTCTTCAGAGGATGAGATGAATGAATTGTAGCGTGTGTGAAAAATGCTATGCCTGAGCGGGATTCGAACCCGGCACCTCCGGATGAAAAGCCGAGACGCTATCACTCGGCTACGGAGGCCGGCAATTTTGTGTAAATTGACGATCATGGACGGACAGATTAGACTTTCTTTTTCTGTTTAGCCTCTGGTAAGTAATACCGTAGCCTCTGAAGTAAAAAGTAAAAGTAGCCTCTGAAGTAATACCGTAAGGTATTACTTCAGAGGATGATGTATATGAATGTAAATGAAATGTATAGTCTTGTAAGTCTCAGGTCCACGATTTCTAAAATGTATGGTTAATTGAAACCGGACCGCCAAACAACACCGGTATCCACGATCTAGTATTCGATTCCATATAAAAGTAAACCTTTACTAGGATTTGAACCTTACAACTTTCGACTTGGAAATCAGCTGATTTGCGATGTCGCGGTTAACCTGTAGACCGGCGGTGGGCTCGCATTCCGATTCTACACTCGATCAAAGTATCATTAAAAAATTAAGGATAATCCAAGACAACCGAAACAGAATCTAGCAAGAGAGCTTCGAGCAGAAAAGAAGTATGCCGCTGCCAAACACGGTTTCGGTTTAGAAAATTAAAAGAAACATTAGAAATACAGTGTGTATTTATAAAGAGTTTTATTTTAGCTAGAAAACACGCGATAATAAACCGGATAGACTAAGAGCGCGATTTAGAAAGCGAATGTTACAGGAGAACGCTGAAAATTAATCTTCGATTAAATTTCACCGCAAGAACGAACGTCATATTGTTGTACTGACGGACCGATGCCGCGACGGTAGTAAATTAATTTTTAGCTTTCATTACGATTCGTTTTTTAAAATCTTTCATCTTGCCAGTTTCCATAACTGCATCCGACATCGATTCCAATTGATTTATTCGCGTCGACCGGTGAACTTCGCGCGCAGTAGATGCAAAACAGACTTACGATAGTAAGTCTGTAGTTGATAGTTAATCAGCGGTTGTAAATTTTTCCACTAGATATTATTCAGGATATTATAAGTCGGAAGAAACAATCGTCAGATAAATAAAAGGTGAATAGGGAACGAGTATTATATTCGTTATATTATTACTTATATTTTTATCGTAACGTTTACTTATTGTACAGGCGGGCAAAAAAAATTTAATTCATTGAAAAGTATTATAGTTATCGAAACGTTAACTAACGAATCGGTCTCTTATGTCTTAATTTAAATTTGAGAAGGCAGACAAGGCTATTGTTGTGGCTTGTTCAATCACATATCTTCGTACTCCATTTTAAAAATACTTTCGTTACATTTTTTAAATACTTTTAGGATCATTATAATATTAAACTTCTTACGATTTAGAATAATCGTACTTTGTTTTTGAGGACAAATATTTGTACGTTAGTAGTATAATTCAGAATTTACGCTGTTACAGCGCATAATGTTTATTTAAAAAGCCCTATTTCATTGAAATTAACTAATGAATGTTATGATATTTTTTTTCAATTAAACTATTTTTTAAATAATCTTTTATAAGTAATTATTTAATTATAATCGTATTTGATTTTTGCATATAGGCTCCCTGTTAACTCGCACAGCTCACACTCTGACCGGATAAATGTTTGAGAAAAAACAGTAATATTTTAACGACCTTATACGATGAATTCCTAAGACGTCTTCTCCGCCTAAGACGACGATCTGATTTGACTGGGCTATAATAATAGCAGAACCATCTTTAAAAATCCTAGTATTCAGGTCTTCTCAGAAATGAAAAAAGTAGTGATATTAATTACGAGTATTTGATAAAAGTCGTAGCTAGGAAACGTAGAATTTATTTATTATTATCGTCATATTTACGGAGCGAGTACACCTACAATTAATTATTTTAATCGATCTTCAATAATACTAAAGCACGCTTTTCTAAATGTTCTTATCCCGATATACAACAGCAGTCGTTTCGTATCTTGAGATCGGTATAAAACTGTCTCTTCCAAAAACTCGTTTTTCATACTTTATTTTTTAACGTTTCTTATGTCTTCACCGTATATTTTCTTCGCTTTTTCGATACAAGATTCGGTGGAAGAAGACCGAAACAAGTCGCATCTAGAGATTAAGAAGTTTAGAAAATGAATCTCTGTAAAAATTTAATCCCGAATTACGATATTAACCTTTTGACTCGCCCAAAAAAAGTTGATTCTTTCAGATACTTTCGTATGTAAGATGAGAGGATTACTCGAGATCGACGCTTACAGGTATTTTCAATCGCTATTTTCAATTTCTTGACTTATAAGAACCGATTCTCTTACGCTTCTAACCGTCGATTGAATTAGAAGGGCTCTACTGTAATTTCTCTGAAGACGGCCTTGATCTTGTAAAATAAAGGTGTTTTATTCGATCGTCTCCTCTCGTTCTTCTTTCCAGTAGTCGTATAGTAAATATTTTTCTTGAGAAATGAATAGCAAGCATCGTATCTCTTTTATACGATTTGTCTCGCCGTCTAAAATAATCTTGCTTTGTTTCGGGATCATTGCGTCTATGATTTACGATGTATTATTCATAATTATTTACTGATATTTTTAAAATACATAGTAAAGGTGATAAGAGAGGTTTTATTGAGCGGTGCACTCCGAAGAGAAACTGTTGTTTTATTTTAAGTAAACAAATAAAAATTATTAATGTGAAAATTTTTTTAATCGGCGAAGCGATCGGGACTCACCTGACTTAATTTTAATTCGGTTAACGGTTCGCACTTAACAGTATGTTTTGAGGTGGCACAGAAAGTTTGTGCTCGTCTCCCGTGCTGGAAGTTGACGGTTTGACCTGCTGCCTGGCCAGACCGATTAGATTTTAATGCTGTTACTTCCTTGTTACCATCCCGGCAAATAAAAAAATAAAAATTTTACGCGGCTCATAAATTTTAAAAATTTTAGGTGAAGATCTGTATAAAATCAATAGTTAACCGCATTTTAACAGAAAACCAGACGATTACGCAACCTTGTTCAAAAGCCGATACTCGACACAGACTGACAATACTGAAATGTGGAGACAGTAAACAGCCCTCTCTGCTCCAGCTCTAGTTGTACCGACATCCTTCACATTATTTTACCCGTCTCTCACCAATAAGAATGCAGTTTAACAAAAATATTCATTTACTTAAAACTACTTAACTGACGGGGCTCTTTTAAGTCGTATACTGTGTATATAAACGAGGGACACGTCTGCCTGTGCGGTCCGATAAAAAACAAATCGCTATAGATATCCAGAAACTTCCGGGTTACCGAATGAATCGATCGGTTATTATGATCGTTGTTAAACGAGAATTGTTTAAGAAGTTTTCTGTATTTTTAATTTATAAACTGCATTTTTTTATCACTGTAAAATGTTATTAATGAAAAACAAAAATGTAAAATTAAATTTAAAAATTCAATAAATAGTTATAAATAACTATTCACATATACTTTAGACAAAGTAGATTCTCGATAAGGAACTCCTATAAACATAAATGTTTCTAAGCGTATAAATAAACTCGCGTCCTAGGCCGGCCGGACGCTCGCGACGTCGAGTGAATAGATCGGAGTTTTCCTTGTGCTCTGTGGGAAAGCTCAAAACAATTTATTTTATCCCTTCCCCGCGGTTGGTCGGAGGGAGGATCTTACTATGGGCCCCTAGGTTTCATTTGATTTTCCCAAAAAAGAAGGTCTTTTTTTTCATTGCGGCGAATTTTTTTTAAAGAGCTTAACCCCTCCGGGCGGTTATCCCTCAATTTTTATAAAGTTCCGAATTTTCAAAGATACTATACAAAAAGATTTGTAATAAATTTTGTACACCATGGTCTCCATCTCCATATATAAGATATGATCCATCTTATATTACGAGTAGCCCTAAAAAAATACAAAATTTGCTTTTTAAAAAGCCGCTGTATCTCAAAAGTTTTAACTATCACTTGATCGGTTTAGCTATATTTTCATCCGTATATTATACCGATAATTTTTGAAAACCGATAATTTTTTTTAGATCTCCAAAAAATAAAGAATTTTCCAAAAAAGCCGCCGTATCTTACAAATTTTCCACATAATTTGATCGATTTAAAGCCCTAATATAAATTTTAGAGTCTCTTGAAGGGAAGGCTATAATATAAAACTTAACTCAGAGATCAGTAATGAAAGTTGCTAGCATGTCAAGAAAGGCTTACACGCGCTGAAAATAAAAAAATTTAATTTTGGGGACGTTACACCTCCCGCAAGAAAAAATTTCGGATTTTTCTAGTCGGTTTCAGCCACACTCTACAAGAGAGGTTTCTTGACTTTTTCGCTCCGAGGCTTCCTTTTGCTCGAGGGGTAAGCTTAAAATATTGTATTCGGTTCTAGAACCCCCCTTGTTAGTAAAAGGGAGGAAATGACCAAGGGTTCCTTACTTTATTTTGATCCTCGACAAAAAAGGTGGTCTCTTGTGTTTTTTTTCTCAGACTTACTTAAAAAGTTGGTAAAATCCCCCGTGGAAGGAGGCGATCCCCAATTTTTTAACGTTTTGGAGGGTTTCTAAGGAAATGGGTTTTTCACTTTTCAGGGGAGCGGTAATAACAAAAAGTTTCCGCTTGAAGTTTCGCTCAAACGTCTCCTTCTAGTCGCTCTAAAAGCTTGGGGGGGCGTAACACCCTCCTGGGAAAAAATTTCAGGATATAAGATTTTTCTAGTGGGTTTCGTCGCACCAGCTACAAAAAAGCTCTCTTGAATTTTTTCGCTCCGAAGCTTCCTTGTGCTCAGGGGGCAAGCTTAAAATATTTATTTGGTTCCAGAGCCCCCCTTGTTAGTCAGAAGGGGGATCTGACCATGGGCCCCTTAGTTTATATTGATCTCCGACAAAATATGTATTGTAGTTCATCGCTCAGACGTTTATTTAAATTTTTAACTCTCTGTAAAGGGGGGCCGATCCTAAATTTGTTAACGTTTTCCGAGAGTTTCAAACAACACAAAAAAAATTTTTATATCAATTTTGCCGTCTAGGGTCTCCTTATACCTTATATTAGCAGTAGGCCTAAAAAAAATAGAAAATTTTAAAAAAAAGCCCACGTATCTCAAAAGTTTTCCCGAGCACTTGATCGGGTTAAAAGCATATAATAAACTTTGGAGTTTTTTGAAGGGGAGGCACCAATAAAAAACATACGTCACGGATAAGTAAAGAAAGTTGCTCGCATGTCGAAAAAAGGCTTGCACGCTCTCAAAGACTATGAAATTTTATTTTCGGGGTCCTCCCCGACCCCCTAGAATTTTCACGCGTTTCGTATGGAGTTTATCACATTCTTCGTGGTTAACTTTATATACGAATATCGATTTCAACGGCAGGAGAATTTAAGGGGAGCGGTAAGATGGCCGGAAATGTTAAAAAACAGGTTTTTTGGAATTTTGGGCCCAATGGGAGGTGGGGGCCGAATTTTGTTTTTCGCTCCCCATGTTAGTCACAGTGGGGATCTGACCACGGATCCCTTAGTATATTTTTATCACCGACAAAAAAGGTCTCTAGTGTTTTTTCATTCAGACGCCTATTTAAAAAGTTCCCCCGCCCCTGTGAGGTGGGGCCGATCGTTAATTTTTTAAACGTTTTCCGAAAGTTTCAAACAACACTAAAAAAGGATTTCTAATCAATTTTACGCTCTAGGGAGAGATTCTGGGAAAGAGTAAGACGGCCGAAAGAAAAAAAAGAAGGTTCTTTGGAATTTTGGGCCCAATGGGGAGCAGGGGCCAAATTTTTTTCGTAGAATCTTAACAGGTTTTATGAGCTCTATAAAAAGTTTTCACGCAACGTTTCTCTCAGACGTCTCCTTCTAGTCGCGCAAAATTTTTGGGGGAGAGTTTATCCCCCACTGGGGGGAAATTTCAAGATTTCGGATTTTTTTGGTCAGTTTCAGCCCACTCCCTAAAAAAAAAAGATCTCTTGACATTTTTCGCTTCGAGGCCTCCTTATTGGTTAGAATTAATGTCTGAGTGAGTAAGTCAGTCAGTCAGTTAATGTCCCATTCAGCTTTATATATATAAGACTCGCGTCCTAGGCCGGCCGGACGCTCGCGGCGTCGGGTGAATAGACCAGAGTTTTCCTTGTGCTCTGGAAAACTCCAACTCTTATTTAAGGAGCTGCATATCTCCTGGGTGGTTATCCCTCAATTTTTATAAAGTTTCCGAATTTTCAAATGATACTATACGAAAAGATTTGTAATAAATTT